>JAULKM010004025.1:0-15221 GCA_032355605.1 Rubia tinctorum | reverse complement strand
ACTATCTACTTAGTTGTATTTAGTAAGCATATTGGGCTTAAAATAGTATCTTTGAGAGGTACGGCGATGACTTCCCACCTAACCAAACTCTTTGGATAGTAGTTTGGAAGCCAGCATGATTTTACCGTTTCAAACAAAAATCATAGGTAGCAGAGACTTATTAATCTAATGCTCTCGACAAAAGACCCATATCATAAGCTCACCTTTCTCATTTAACTAAAATAGAGTTGGTTAAAGCAAAAGCACCCGAATCCAATAACCCTAGCCCCGACTAGAGTAAAGAAAAAACTAGTCCACTCTGTTTAGCCAAGTTTGATGACCCAGTTTGATTAGACCGAACCCGCCACCACCCCATTTTGGGTGGATCTAACCCACTGTTAATTTCCATCATCTACGAAATTTCCGCTAGTCACCAATAAAGAAAAATACCAGAATTTTCCACTTTACTATTGCTGGGATCTAAGAAGATTCTCTGGCATCGCCAATGACTTACAACGCTATAAGTCACCATTGGGAACAATCCATCACTGTGCGCCGACCTCACACCATCATGCACTGCCATAGTCTTTCTATGCTCTGGGATTTGTACCTTCTCCGAACCATTTCATTGTCCATCTCTATAGAAGGATAAACATCTGTGGTTTTCAACAACATACTTCGTTGTCCGGCCCGACTTTGCCAAAGGCTTGCTCCTTTTCTGAGTGAAAACACTCAGTTGAGGTGTGAATCATCCTTCTTGGTCAGAGCTCCAGTGAGTTGGCCCCTCTGCCAGCCAGTTATAGATCTGCAGGAAATGGGAAAAAATAGATAATAGAAAAAAATGGGGGAGAGAGTAGCAGTAGCCATCAGTTGTTGTCACCACCATCGTTTACCGCCGGTGAATGTCATTCGTCGTTGTTAACTGCCGTTTGCCATCGTGGATATAGAACGGTGTACCACCATTTACCACTGGATCTGCATTAAGCCCTCTTCTGGCCGGTTAATTCGCTTTTTGTTAGCTGGAATCTCAATGTACACTCCATCGCCAGTCGTTTGCCTTTGGCCGACCTGCTCTAGCCTCTGGCATGTTTCCCTCTAGAACCTCATGCTCGTTTGTGGTGCTTTCTTTGATTCTGGCTGCTCGTCGCAAGGAAGAACTTGATAGGATCTGATTTGAATGAAATCAAGAATGTAAGAGTAGAAAACTCGCGGGATGCTGCTTCTATTCGGCATCCACCAACGCTGGTACTCCAGCGTCGCGCCCTTGACTGCTCGCCGGCAAAAAGCTAAACGAAACAAACATTTTTTCTCCGGCGAAGGCCTTTCCGACCTCAGATCTATAAACTATAGGTCCTAACTAGGCTAATGATAATAAAAGAAAGAAAAAATATGTGGGAGCACCTGGTGGCTGCCGCCGGCAGACCCTCGGCTAGGGTTTTGTCTTTTGGCTTTTGGAAGGAGAGAGCGATTTTGGGGAAAAAGTTTGGGGTAAGCACTTTAAATTATCAACATTCACGTCTTCAATTTTTTAGAAGAGGCACCATATGATACATCACACCTAAATTCTCCTTTCATTAAATAAAATTATAATATACATCATACCAATACGGTACAAAGTTACGTTATGCGACATGAGTAGGAAAATAACTTATGGCTTCAGAAACAATGTTTTTCCTAAAGAGGTGAGTTGGGTCTGGTTTAGTGGTAATCTACCCTCTCTATAACTGAGAGGTTCAGGGTTCAAACCACACCCTATCAAGAATTGCTAATATTATATCAATTTCTTGATGGGGATTACTCAGCATTATGAGACCGCGTCAGTGATCCCCGCTATGATTTTTTAAACCTGCATGTGTCGATGAAGGTGAGATCATGGTGGTTTCAACTTCGGTGGCGACAGTCGTTGGTGGTGCAGTGATTGCATGTTCTCAGGAGGGTTTCCGTAGCAATTCTAATGGATGAAGTTTCAGGATTCACTGAGTTTCAATAGATTCAATGTTAGTGTCTCCTAGTTAGGTCCTAGAATAAGATGTTTGTATGTAATTTGGCTGCTCATATGTAATATTTCAAAAAAAAGTTTTTTCCCAAAGAGAATGTGCCTTAAGTAGGTGAATTCACCTACGTTTTCGCAAATAAAGTTTTCTCCAACTAGATTGTGACTCAGTAGGCAAATCATTCACAACTTTGCATTGCTTGGGTAACTTATCTTGCTCGTGACACAAGTAGGCAAATCTTTCACATCTTTGCATTGCTTGGATAACTTATCTTTCTCGTGACACAAGTAGGAAAATCACCTACGGCTTCTCAATATTCGGGTATCTCCCCACCTTGCGAAAAAGGTATGAAAATCCCCCAAAACTTTGCATTTTTTGGGAAAATCACCCGCCCAAAACACACAAGTTAAAAAATACCTTTTTTTTGCCTTCTGGGAGGTCGTCGTCGTACCTCTTTAAGATAAAATTTATAAGCCATTTTTGCTTACTAAATACAATTAAATAGATAGTGGCAAGTTGGGGTTGTCCACAGAGAAGAGGGATGTTCCTAAGGGTTTACACATATAAGGGTGCACATAAGCCTAGATATAGATATCTACATATATATATATATATACGCAGGTAAAGAGAGGGGTTTTGGGATGATTTTTCCTAAGTTATGAAAGTAAAGATAACACAACTAGCAAGGTTAAGTAACTATGCTAACCATGCAACAAACTAATAAAAGAATAAAAAATACAAATAACAAAGCCTTGGGGGCAATGGATATCCGCTTCCGTACCTTTTATCTATTATTGAATCCACGACCTATTGACTACTTTAACTACTTGTTGTGAAGATAAGTCTTCTATCCTTCTTTGATAGTAGTTTACAAGAGTGAATTCGACATCTCTCGCTAAACTTTACTAATGACCCCTTTAAGTCGATCAATGCCTAAAGGTATCCCATTAATGGCATTAAGTACAAAGAATCAACAAGCTTAGTAACACTTATAAACACTACATTGTGTCTAAGCATTGAACCAATTCATGCATTTACACAAGATTAGCCAAGATTGTTCAATGTTCATAAACTTCTCCTATTTGCTACACACAAAAAACATGATAAAGAATTTGACATTATCACATTCATCTCATCTAGCAATTATCAAATCATCAACCATATTAGAAGCTCTAATTCATGCTCTTGGATTTCATATCAAAAGAAAGGAGAATTAGCTACTTTCTCCAAACTCTAACACATAATTTTACAAGCAATTCATATACTTGAACTTCTAACACCATTAATGGATTCAACAACCAAATTCAAGCACAATAAATACACAATAGAGAAAACATTAAATAGATAGAAATGATTCTCTAGACCTTGGTAAGGAAGCTTCAATCCATTTCTCCAAGGAGATTACTAGCCTAGATAAAAAACACATAACTAATCTATAAACTAAGAAAAGAAGAAGAAGAAAACTAGGATTTTCTGGATAAAAATCGGGGAAGAAGAGTTGTAGAAAAGGGGAAAAGATAAGAGAGTATTTATAGTACAAAAAGTCCAAAAAATATATCTGGGTCGTGGACCGTCGCGACTCCTTACACATTCGTCGCGACTCCTTACACATTCGTCACGACTCGCGACGGACAGAGATCATCTGTACCATGATTACCTCCGGAAATCTCGACCTCAACCCACCAGATAGTTGTCTCAGTTCAAGCCAGCGTCCCAACTCATACAGTCACAGTAGCACACATTAGATTTGACATATCTATCTTATAAGCATGAAGATCTCTAACCCGAGCCAATTTGGACTTTAAAGATATGTCGGTATATCCTGATATGTCCAAACTAGCCGCAATCTACTAATCTACTCTTTTAACGTTAGAAGGTTTCTCCAAAGTATGTTGTTTAACTACTTTTGACTTGGATTTCTCCTCAACCAGTCTCTTTGGAGTGAAGATCAGAAGCCAATCATGTTCTACCAATTGAAAAGTCGTCGGAGAACCTAGTTGGCAGAGACTTCCTAACCTAATGCTCTAGACAAAATGACCCAAATTTGAAAAACACCTTACATGTAACTAAGAGAGCAAAAGAAAATAAACCTAGAATTACTAAGTTGAAATCAGAGCAAAGGAACAAAGACACCGGAACCGGTAATGGGTTAATCAGCCCAACTAAAGTAAAACCAACAATTATGTTCATTTAGCCCAATATAATGGCATGGTTCAACCATTCCAGATATGCTGAATCCGCTACCGTTCATATCCTTATATGAATGGATATGACCCACGATTAATAATCATCGTCTGCGACGTTTTCGCCAGTCACTATTAGAAAAATATTACATAGATTTTATGTTATGATGTCTGAATGAGTCGTTGTCTTGAGTAGTTGTGCTTCGGATCGGGATTCACACTATGCGTTGGACGGGTTTGCACCGCCATGTTCCACCCTCAACATCGTTATGACGTCGTGCACCACCGAAAGTCGAGCCCAGCTTTTGCGCAAAGGTCTGCTACCTCTTCCACGAGACACCGAGCCCTGCCGCAGCTCCAGATCCGACCGGCCGAGCGCCTCTGCAAGCCGGGAAGATGAGAGGTCCTCTTTCTCCAGCGACAATGACCGGCGCTGCTGCTTGGCTTCTTCGCACGATGAGTGGCCACGATGAGCTTCCTCTCTATCGCCCATCCCGATTCCTTGCTCCGACAGAGATCTTCTACTAGCGCGGGCGGGGAATACAAGCTATGCCTGGAGGAGGGGGGCAGACCGCCGGATCTAGTGGCGGCGGCGGCCCCCAAGGTTAGGGTTTGGTTTGTTTTTGGTGGCTGAGAAAGTTTAGAGAGAGGGTGAGACAGATTAATTTGAAGTTGTTTTTTACAAACAATGTTGAATCCAACTGTTGGAAATAACATTGAAAATATATTACTAGTCTACTATCAATTGTATTAGTATTAATTTGTGACAACAAATTTCATTAATAATAATCATCACAATGACATAATTTGTTGAACTGTAAATTTTGTAATTTTAAAATCTTCTATAGTTTGTATGGAATATAACTCATTAATCTCTATCTGATAATTGTTCTTCGACTTGAAATATGTTTATCTAATCATGAAATTAATAAGGCCAATAATTAAAAAAGAGCATTTTGCTCTCAGATAGATAGTTGATCCGAGCAGTTTCTCATTGCACAAACCACATGTTGATTCGTTGTTGAGCGGCTAAGACCTGTAAAAGACATGCTTATATATCTTAACATATTCATCTAACAAATCCTTAAAGAAAGAAGAAGATAATAAGGAAAATGAAATAAATATCTTATTATTTAAAAAAAAAAGTACCTGTTTGTTCCAATCAATTTTGAATATAATTGCAAGAAGTATAATACCCTGCATCGATGTACCAAGTAGCATTCCAATCCAAACACCCTGAATGCGTAATATCATTAGAAAGCATACCTTAAAAGCTCTTAGTAAAATTTGCACTCTATGAATTAAAAATCAATGGCACTCTATGAAGCTTGTTACTTGTATGAAAATCAAAACATTTATTTTCATACAAGTAACAGATTAAAATTTAAAATAAAATCAACTGCGCACCCAAATTAAACAGGCAAGCTAAAAAAACTAGACAGACTAAAATAAACTACCCAATTAGACAAAGCAAATCAAATGATACAATTTTCTATAATTGTTACAGGAATTCCCCAATTGATTTGTTTCTCTGATAACTTGGCGAATACAATAATCTATGATCAAGGTCACATATGCTAAATTAGTTGTCCATTATGATCAAATTAGCATTTCAAATAGTACTTAAAACATGGCATTTTCTCTTAATTTGATAATAATTAAATTGAGTCATATAGTAAACACTTACTCGAACTTGCCATTTGATGACGTAACCAAGTACAAAGGCGGTGGGAATCCCAAACAAGTAGTAGCAACCAACGTTGATATATGCCACAATGCTTTGTAATCCAGACCCTACTACCACCCCTGCAATTAAGACCAATATTGGTTAGTAAAATTGCGAAGTGTTAAAGGATATTTTCAAGATGCATTCATCAATTTTGCACAAAATTGATGAAGTTAATAAAAATATTATGACTGAGTGAAAAGATAGACAAGAGGCTGAAATGTAATTTTCTATAAAATTGTATATTAATTCAAACACTAAAAGCAAGCAGTAAGAGATTGAAAAGAAAAAGGAAAACATAGATGCATATGAATTTATAGCTGAAAATAGGAATAACATGAAGTTTTAAGAGTGTGAATATCTTTATTTCAAATCAAGTTATTTGCTACTATTACTCATTTAAAAAAAAAAAAATTAACATACCTGTAAGGACCGGCTGAACACTGTTTAAGAGTATCGAGAATGCTAACACAAGTGATAAGTCAGCAACCGCTTTGGCCACTATAGGACTCACAGTGAACATGTAGGCTAATGGTTCTTGAAAGAAAAGAAATAGAACGAAGAATATAACTCCAAAGCTGAACGATGTCAACACTATGACCCATATAGAAAACAGCGTTGCACTCACGCTTTTACGTCCCAACTCGTTGCCCACTCGAACACTAAACATATTCATAATATATAATCAGTAACGCGTTTGTACGTTAAAAGAACTCCTCAAGTAAAATGGATAAAATAAAGTATATTTTAACTTATTACGTACCTAGCAGCTGATAAAAAACCATCTGATATCATTGTCACCCATCCATTGATATTAAGGCTGTGTGAAAACATGAAATGCTCATTGACAGCTAAAATATACTAACATTTACATTAATACAACGAAGGTGAGAAAATGAAACTACCATATAGATAAAGCATCAAGTGCGATTTCTGCATTCTTCAAATATCCCGTGAGAAGCATCAAAATCGAAGAGTACCACTGCTCCAGACTAAGTGTCACAATGAACATAGAAATTCTTATTAGTTAAAGTAAGTTCATAAATCTGTATAACATGTAGAACTGAAAATGAGAGAAGAAAAGCTACCATATCATAGCGCCGGCCGATAAAGAAAGCTTGATAATGGGAAGGATGTCTCTGAAAGCTAAGGAAGACAAGCCTCTCCATGTTTGCCTGCAACTCCCGCCGGTGATGAACAACAGCTGGCCGATACAAGGTACCCAGAAAGCCAGATTAGTCGATACCATAGCGCCCGTGAGTCCATACTTGTATTTCACAGTCAGAAGCCACGAGAGTAGGACATGAATCGATAGAGAAACTGCGCTCAAATATGCGATGATCACGTTTCTGCTCTGTGATTGAAGGAACATTTGGCAGGTGAAAGACACGACTGTAGAAAATAGCACTGGAATCATCCATAGAGCGACGGATCCAGCCTCGTTCGCGATGGTTTCATCCTGTCCTAAGACTTTCAAAATCGGGGTTGCGAAGATATAAAGAGGAAGAATCAGTATTCCTGCCATTGATAAGAGAATCCATGATCTCTGCAGATATATCCCCAACATGTGATATTGCTTCGCACCATACGCTTGTCCACACAAGGTCTCCAATCCGCTTCCCAATCCAAGCTACAAATTTATAATGAAGTATGAAATACACAATCAAAACAACAAATCAAACATTCCAATTTTGTGGAAAGACCAAATCAAAAGTACGGCCTTGTTCTTGATTTGATAAAATCCAGATTAATTTAGTTTAGTTCAAGTCAGTTCGGGTCCAATCAGTCAAAAAGAACAGAGACTAACTCAAATCGAATCCACATTTTGATTGACCACTCGGAACAACTCCATAAAAAATGAAAAGAAGAACAAAAACATACCAGTAAACCAGATGAAAACCTGAGTATAACGCTCTGAACCAAACTGAACGCTGCTAACTCCAAAGCCCCAATGTGTCCAACAAAAGCCTGGGTTATGACACAAACTCCAAACGTTGTGAACCTCGTGAATGTAGCAGGAGCAGAAACCACCCAAACCTTTTTGGATTCATTCCAGATCCTCTTCCCTAGCCCTAGGTTTCCGGTTATATCCTCATCTGGTTTTGTTAACAGATCCTTTCTGATATCTTCCGACATTTTTTATGAGCTAGTTTAGATCCGCCGCATGAATTTCAGAAAATCCGACGGATGAATGTTCGAGATTATCTCGATCTTTACTCAATGCGAAATAAATAATGTACCCGTTGCTCTTCTAGTAGTGTTCAGTAAAGCATGCATGCTTTCAACACTTGGAGTCCATGGCCCCACAATTTTGACGTTTTTCATCATGGTGAAATGACCGTTTTAGGTATTGTTAAGACAAATAGTCATGATCTTACCTGATTTGGTCTATTATTATGATTCAATTGGGTTTGACTGAAATGATAAATAGATGTGATTTTTTACCCTTCAACTTTTTTTTGACAGTTAGTAAGTAATAAATGAGATTTAATTAGCTCTATTTGGTTTCTGGTCAAAGTTTTTTTTTTCTCCTAGAAAAGGAAGAAATCTTTTCCTGGGATTCTTGTAAATTTATTGCAAAATCTTGTTTTAAACCGTCTTACCATTATATGAAATTATTTTATAATTAATAAATTTAATGAGATGATTTGATTTGATGTTCACAAATTCTTATTTTAGACTGACTAACCGTTAGATGTTATCAATTTATAATTATTAAAAGTTTTAAATTGTTTGGGTTTTCTTTTAAAAACTGTAGATAAATTGAGGGACTTATTGATCAATTAACTGAAAGTTTAATGAAAATATATAATTCAAAAATTTTATTTCTTTTTTCATTCTCTCTCTCTGCTCTTTTGTCTTCTTCGCTCTCTCTGCTCTTTCAACTTCTCAATTGCTGCAACTGTTTGGAGCTCCTAATTTCCTCTATAAATTTTCTCGGTTTTGTGCAATTTATATCCACATTTGTTCGTTTCTTTTCAATTTATCGGCGTTAATGTATTTTTTCTATTTTTCATTGCCAATTTTTGAGTAGTTGTGATTTTGAGCTTGTTTTTTAATTTTTTTTGTGTGTTTACAGATGGTGTCTGCGAAATCTTCCCGTGGCAAGGCTCAGGTTGAACGTCAGAGTGCTTCTTAGCCGAATAGTTCTTTGAAGAGGCAAAATGTGAAGCCTCGGAAGCGTAAAATGGCTTCGTAGGGTATTTTTGCTCCGCTTTTGCGATTTTTTGTGGGAAATTTGATTTTGAAGTATTCACTTCGTTAAAATTAGGGTTTTGGTGTTTTTTAAATAGATTTCTAGGATTACTTTTGTGTTCGGATATTTTTTAATGAAACAATGCATCGTTCTATATATTGGGGTTTTAAAAAGGATTTTTTTGGGGATTGTTGATGTTTAGGGTTTTTATGTTGATTTTTGTGCATGTATTAGTATTAGCTCACGACAAGTGCATACCTCTATGAATACCTGCAAATGTCCTTGGTTGGTTTTGGGGATAAAGTTTCGACGCCTAAGTTAATCTAGTATCATCATGTATTTCTCTTTGTAGTCATTATTACTTACCTTCTGCAGGCGGTTCTTTTCTTTAATTATAGCTCTTCCATGGTATGATTATGGTATGATTATGGTCTGATTACCATTCTCCCATTTTTCGATCGTGGTCTAGTTATATATTCTTTATGCTTGGAGCATCGTCACCAGTGAGTAAAATATCATTATGAATATACTAAAATGTTGGATTTTACTAGCAGAATAAAGACTCGTATGAATGTGGAGTATATTGAATTAGAACACAAATATGCTTATTGCAAATCGAAGGTTAGTCGTAAGGTTGATTGTAAGGGATGGGTACTATTACCAATATCAACGATACTTGTGGGTCAGAGGGGTTTATGAAGGGCTACTCGCATCATGAAGGTGCGCCTAAGGATCGATATTAATGGGTAGGAGTTTTTGTGCATCAACGAGCGACTTTGGAGAGGCTGTGATATCTAGTGTGCTTGATTTGGTAGTTGTGTTCGCATATTTTCAAACCCTTAACATTTTTTGAAGCCTAGTGAGTGGGTGATTGAGCCGAGGTACCGAATAAGAGGGCCGAAACTCAAGTTTAGAGGGCTAGAAAATGAATGGAATAAGAAGTTGGAGAAATGTGTGACTCAAGTGCACAATTATGGAAAAGAGCGGGATGTTGTGGTTAACAAGCTGAAGTAAGATTTGTTGAACAGGAGAATGAGCGGTGAAGATTTTCGGTGGAGAAGACCGGCGTAGCTTCTCAAAAAACATATATTATTAGTAAAGCAAGATAATCGTACATATGAATGTTTGAATGGGTGAAGATGCTAAGAGAGGAGTGCCGCCACTTGGAAATTATGTCTAATGAGTGGCAAAGTCAATATGGTGAAGAGTGGGTGTTCAGTGTTCAATTGTTAACTAAATATGATATATAGAAAGCGGTGTCAAAACAAGGGAATATATTGTTGAGAACTAAACAAATGCAACGGTGCTTTTGAATTTGAGCCTTCGTGAGGGGATTGGTAAGGCTTTGAGGGGAGGATGTATGGATTCTAATGAAGTGTTGATGTCTCGTTGTCACCATTTGGTACAACAAGTTGAGGAATTGCAGCGGAATCTAGAATCTTACTCGTATATTGTATATTTGGTGAGTATGCAACTTGGTCGTGCAGAGTCAGAACCTACTGTCGGTCTTTAATCATATTACGTGAAGCATATGAGATAGATGGATTATGTTAGTGACATTCGCAATGAGGTATACCTCATCGATATGGTTTTGGAGGGGCAAGTACCTCAGATCATTACCGTGACTAATGGAATAATTAGGTAGTCTAGGCTTTACGGTTAGGATCAGGTGAAAATAATTATAGTAGTAGGTATTCTTTGTAAGAGTTATAATGTATGACATTATCCTCTTGTTAGCAACACCCACTTTGCTTTGTGGATGTCTTAATATTTTTAAGTGTAAGGGTGAACTGTATTTTGAGTACATAGGCTATCATATTTGTGATTGTCCGGGTATGAATGTTGGTGATATTCACGTGGTTTTTTTATCGTATAATATGTGAAGTTATAATTTTTTTAGCAAGTTTGTTTTGTAGGAAGTTTGGTTACCTAGGTTTCTTTATAATTTGTGAAGTGAATGTGATACTTCATTTCAATGAGTGCAAACAAAGTCTATATAATATTTTAGTAACCGATAATGGGATGTATGAGGAGGTGCAGTGAACCATATCTTGCATTTGATCCAACCTGACTTAATGAGAAGGATGTCCGAGGAATTATCCCTCCTTGGGATTTTCAAGATTGTTGAGGAGAAATCTCACCAGAAGTGTTCATATTCAAGAAGCTCTCACGACCTTCTTGGCAATGACTGTTGGAGGATTCTGAACCTAGAGTTCCATGTATTAAGTTTGCAAATGGTTGGCTATAATTTTTTTAAAGGAGTTGTTAGGTTTTAGTAGAGAATTTGTTGTAATCCTTAACTTTTGTAATCTTCTAAGACCCTGATCTAATAAAGTATTCACCAATGTTTGTAAAGTTATGTTACGAGTCTATCATTCTTGAATAGTTTTTATGGGTATATTGGTATTTACTATGTTCCCTTCGTGTTTTATAAGTTTGGTTAGGCCGTCGTTTTTCCTAAAGTGACAAGGATAGTGATTTTTTACTAGATAGTATCGAAATGTCCCTTTTCCTGGTGAAACTTATAGGGTTATGTTGTGTTCTCGACTAGTATGTAGAGTGATCCTATTTGAGGGTTCGAAGCGAGTGACATGAACCGCGAAAGTGGCGACCATACGATTGCTTGAACATACATTATTTTTAGGGATGTATCGTGTTGGGCATCTATTCGCTCCTAATCAGTTATGGTGGTGGATAAATCATCCTTTCTAAGGATATGCCATTATTTAATATTTTTACTACTTTTGTATACATAGTTATGTTATTTTGGATTCTAGTTTCGCCGTATGCTTTATTCGTTACAGTATTCAACACTACATACCCATCGTAAGCATAAATAAATTGTGACATGCGTACATACCTCCGCTCCAAGATTTTATCTAGGTTATGGTAATCCTTCACTTATTTGAAATTAGGTCCAAGGACTATTAGTGCATCCTTAGTATCCATTTGTTGGAAGCACCTCCGGCATAAAATTCGGCTTTTCCCTGAAAATATCAAAACTAAAAAAGAAGTCACCCTACGTGTGTGGTAACCAATTTGGAGGGTTTTAATTTTAGAAAACACTACGGTTACGAACTAGATTAACCAACAATTAGAGCAAACAAATTAATTACGATCACAACTAGCAAAGAAAAATTGTATCTAATATAATAACGAGTGTTAGGCGTAATTTCTAGTTATCCTTTGATCATTGACTAATTATCCCATCTTTATACATTAACCACATATTGTGGAGAACTTGTCAACACCTTTCGAGTGAAGACATTTCTCACCTCTCCTCGGTTATAGTTAGAGTGGGCGATCGGCGCCACACAGTAACCCTTACCCTCGGATCACTCTAGACGATCAGCGTCATAGACTTCCCTGTAAATAGCAATAAACATGGAGACCCAATACAACTAACACAATGTCCTACAAACGAGAAGCATTGGGATAACACAAATATATCTACTAATAACGACTACGAGGATCGACCATTATGCTAGTCGTTATTTGTGAGCCACATTGATAATTAGTCAAACCCATTCAAATTCATCTTAAATCTAAGCAATTTCATCAATCAATAATCACAATTAGTTGTCACACCCAATTATAACATAACATTGACTAACGATAATTACATCGACAAAAAGTCAAAGTCTTCCGGGTTTGATAAAAAATCTAGCAAATAATTAACCCACAAAAAATATACTTGATAATCAAAGCACAAACTAGGATAAATCAAATCTCACAAATTCATAATAGAAATGCTTACCAATTGCTCTCAAGGGTATATTTAGCATAAATTAGCTAAACCAATAACGAAAGAGTAAAAATACATGGTAAACATAAAGTAGATGATAAGTAATAAATGTAAAACTAAAGTTTTTGGAGGAAAGTTTTGAGTGAATAGAGAAGAGATAGAATGAGAGGCTAAAAAGTGAAGACAATAAAAGTTGCCCCATCTGTCTGCTAATATACTGCGACTCGTAATGCTCTTCTTTGACTATCTTGACCGGGTGCTTTCTTCCTCACAGACCGCAGTATATGATGGTGCCCGCAATGACTAATCTGCTCGGCTTTTACCAAATTCCAGTATTTGACCTTCTTCTTCAAAATATTCTTACTTCTTCAATGCTTCTTCAAAACTCAAACTCTACAAAACCCGAACACTTCAATATGATCTAAAACACTTCATAAATTAAAGAATTAGGATATAAAATATGTAACTCATCCTAACCCTTTAATTGATAAAGTGTTAATTTATTTTCAATTAAGTCCCTAATACATACAAAATTAGACTTCAAATGTGTTTAAATTGGGATATAAATTGAGCACATCACTGCGAGTCCATACCTCTCTGAAGTACCTGCAAATGTCCCCGAGTTGGTCCTGGGGAGAAAACTCTGACGCCCATGTTAGTGTAGTATCATCATGTATATCTCGGTGTCGTAGTTATTGCTTACCTTCCATAGACATTTCTTCTCTTTATTTATAGCTCTTCTGTGTTGTGAACATGGTCTGATTCATCATGCTCTCATTTTTGGATCATGGTCTGGCGATAGTTCCCTCCGCTATATATGTGATTTGCCAGTTAGTGGCGTTGTTGTATTTGAGTATGTGGTTGAACGAACTGCCCCATATAATGAAGTGGTCGCTACACATTTCTTACTTTGTTATCTTATCACACATTGTTAGCTAATACGGATGGGGGTGGGTCATGTATATTATCTGTTCATATGGTTTAATCGGATGGACTGAGTTGGGCGAGTTTTAGATATCACTCTATGGTGGTTGCTTTCTTCAGCAATTGATAATTGTCAACATTGGCTATGGTGGTTGTGGTGGTGGTCGATGGTGACACTTCATTTATGGATGTTTATTATCTGAAGAGAAAAATAATTCATAGAGAAGAATAGGGCAATCGAAAATTCAAGGGGTGTTGGAAATGTGGGTAAAGAGTTTGGAGGAAAATGAATTTCAGAAAATACTAAACCAAAATAGATCAAGAGGGAAACAAGGTGCTGATTCCCTTTCTCTTTCTTGAAATCCCAAACCAAACAGCTACTCCCTATGTTCCAACGTAAGGGTCCAATAAATTTTTTTCACGAACATTTATGCATACTTATGTGGCAGAGGAAATGAGAAATTTAAAAGATTTGGTCAAATTTCGGCCACAAATTTATGCTAAAATAAGAAGTAAGAACTTTTATTTTGGGACGTACGAAAATGGAAAATTGAAAACTTATGCAGTGATGAAGGGAATACTTATGACGTGCGCAAACCAACAACTTTTATATCTTGCTATATAGCTCTGCATGTTTTGTAATTTATAAGAACGACTCAATTTTCCCATAAAATATAATCATTTCTAACACTTTGAGATTGGTAAAGTTTAATTCAAAATTATACGTGAATATTCTTCTCTACTTTGATTCACTTAAGTTGTTTTCCAAAAAAAATTTAAACATAAGTTTAGTTTTTTTTTAGAAAGTAATTGAGTTTACTTTAAGAGTCCGTCTCTTGAAAGACGGGTTTTCCATAAGTTATGGAAAAACCAAAGTTTAAAGTGTAAATTAGAAGAAATTAAAATAAAATTTCCGGGTTGTATGAACAGGGTAATAAAATTTATAACTACTACACATTGCATAATAAAACTTTAATATTGCAACAAAGACCTTTTATATTTTATTATTTAAACCCCGTCTTTCCATAAGCCAATGGAAAGATCGTCTTTCCCAAAACTTTCCCTACTTTTAATTAGTTCAATTCAAGTATTGGATTCTTCTCTCCTCTTCTCTCCATCTAAAATGAAAGCATTTTCTGCAATTTGTTGAATTGCAAGGGTCGTACCTATAATACTCCCTCTATTTTTCTATGTTTGACACACTTATCTTAAACGGAGGGAGTATCGTTTTTGGTTTGGGAATTGGGGGCCACGGCCATAGTTTCCACTCTTTTTTTCAACAATAATGCAACCAATTTGAATTCGACTGAGGAGTCAAGAGCTGAGTTAGGGAGAGAGAAAGATAGCCTGCTGTACTCTCTCCTGTGTGTGATAACAGAAATTCAAAACTATTTGGGAAAAGGGGAAAACAAGCACAAGCAATTTGCTGCGATTCAGCTAACTCAAAAACAATGAGCAGCAGGAAAGAAGAAGA
>JAULKM010004016.1:0-15222 GCA_032355605.1 Rubia tinctorum | reverse complement strand
TAGAGAAACCTTGTAAGTGTACCCTGCGGGCTAGACGCTTATAAGTCGAGTTGAGTGTACCATGCGGGCTAGACGCTACAATTCGTGCAACACAAGTGGGTTGGGCGAGATCCTCATTTGGTTAAAGATCCAATTTTTCGCAATCCAGAGTTTTCGTAAGGAGATTCATATCATATATTTTTACATTTAAATACACATTATTACTTATTTTAATTTTTAAAATATAAATATTTAAATTTTATAAATAATTTCAATATTTAAAGTAAAATCCACTATGTATACTGTTCATAACCTTATAAAAGATCACCGGGACTTTTTCTTAATTTAAAACTTTTTTTAATTTAAAAATAGTCGATGTAGATGGATTCAAGTGACATGCCTACGTGTTATGTAATTTTGCAGCACTTTAACCTGAGAAAATGACATATATTTAGATTGTGGATGTGGTCCATTGGTCAACACGCCGATCATAAAGGAGGTTCTCCATAGATGCTTGTTAATCTAGTCACAATCACCATATAATAAAAATTGTTTACTTGTGCTCTCAAACAGAGATATTAAAGTCATTTTGATTAAGTTAAACTCAAGTTGTCTAAAAATAACATACAAATATTATAATATGTTATTGATTTTAATTATTTACTATATATAATCAATCATGACTTATTAAAATATATAACTTCTAAAAACACAACATAGTAGAAAATGTTTGTTTGGTGTTGTGAAACGGGGATATTAAAGTCATTTTGACTAACCTAAATTCAAGTTGTCTAAAAATAATATAAAAATATTATAATATGGACAAAGTCTTGTGCGAGACCGTCTCATAGCGAGACAAAGGATAAATGTGCAATATTATGAGGTTTAATTAGAGATGAGGTTCCAAATATAATTTTAAAAAGTTTGGGAGAGGAAGGAGGCATCTGGGTGCAAATACCACTTTTTGGGATGTGTTGGGTATAAATAATTAGGGAATTAATGATTGCGGGTCATAAGAATTTCATATGTCAAGAATCCGGATCGGAGAAATTCGCGAATCAATTTTTTTCCTCATGTTCAAGCAATGTGCAGGTTTTTACTATCAGGTTTGATGTTTCATCTTCGTATTTGATGTTTCATCTTCGGTATTTGATGTTTCATCTTTGGTATTTGATGTTTCATTTTCAATATTTGATGTTTCAACCAAACATTGTGATGTTTTTCATGAGCATTTTTCACTAAAATTATGCGTTTTAAAATTATTATTGTTTATCTTATAATGTAAAATCTTGTGTTTATGCGTTATATTTTCTACACTTTACTTATTTTGACACTAGTTTGGGATATATTACTATCTTAATTTTGAAGTTTTAACTTATATTTTATTTTTTATTGATGTATTTGATTTTGATCATGTCATCTTATAAATTAATATTGATGTTTCTTATTTTTAAATATTAGAATTTATTTAATTCCTCCTTGATGTTTCAATAACGTGACTTGGTTTTTAAACTTTTAATATTGATGTTTTATTTTTTCCAGTGTCAATGTCACATTTTGGGGTTTTATTTTTTTCCAGTGTTAAAATTCATGTGTATTTTTATTCAATGTATGCTTTGATGTTTCAATATGGTGGACTACTAGTTATTAAATTTTAATATTGATGTTTATTTTTCCAACATTATTGTCAAATTTTGGTGCATACTTTGATGTTTTAAAACTTGTGTGTGCCTTTATTTGATATATAATTGTTTTAATTAAAAAATTAACAATTATAATTTGATGTGTATTTTAATATTTTATTTGAAATTTAACTATTTTTACGTGTGGTTGTAATGTTTTCATCCGACGTTTAATTATTTTTCTTTGATTCTTACTATTAAATTTTGATGTGTATTTTAAATGTTTTTATTTGATTTTTAACTTGTTTTTGACGTATTTTTTAATGTTTCGTATGATGTTTAATTATTTATATTTTGATATGTATTTTTAATATATTATTTGACATTTAATCATTTTTATTTGATGTTAATTTTTATTATTTCTAAATGAAGTTCAGATGTTTTGATTTATATGTTAAGTGTTATATTTGATATTTAATTGTTTTTAGTGTAGTATATTTTCAATATTTTTATTTGATGTTTAACTATTTTAATTTGATGTTTTAGTGTTTTAATTAATTTTAAATTATTCAATATAATTTTGTTTTATAAGAACTGAACTGATTCTCAAGAAAGAGGCCCGAATGATGTTGGGCCGATAGCAGGCTACTATTCCAAACCCTCAGCCTAAATGGTCGAACGACGCCGTTTGAGGCTTCATCTTCCTCTACCCGCCGATTGTCACCTTCATTGACCCGCCGGCACTATGAGATTTGACGTCGTCGCCGGCAAGAAGTGTCAAATTGTTCAGGGACTCGACTATCATTCAATGTCTTCGGATTTGTCCATTAATCAATCAACGCCTCAACTCTCGTACAACAGAAAATCCGACCCTATCAGCGTTTTCGGTAAGAAGCGGCTGCCTCATATAGCCGTCGATTGGGGATTAAAATGGATCAAATGGTCATCCATCCATCATTTTACGTCTTAGGCCTCTCCACCGCCTGCTCTGTATCGCCAGTAGGGGCGGAGGCAGGTTAAAAATGTGGCGGGGGATGAAAAATATTTTTAAATATTTTCCTATATCATAGGGGGCTGATAAATTTTTTGAATTTTTACCCTCTATATTTTCTGTATTTTGCGGCTCGGCGGGGACCTCCGCCCCTGATCGCCAGCGATAGTTCCGGGTGCGAAGCATACACCGAAATTGGGAGTTAGGGTTAGGCGCCGGTGAAAGAAAGAAGCGGGGGAAGAAGTCTCTTTTTTAACATATTTTCAATTCAGTCCCTGGATTTCAAAGGCTCTTTTTAAGGGAACCCCGAAAATATAATAATTATGTTTTAACCCCTTCATTTAGTTTCTCCTATTTTATGGTTCCACAATTTGTAATTAGCCCCCGGTCTTATCATAAGACCGTCTCGCAAGAGACCAACTCTATAATATGTTGCCGATTTTAATTCTTTACTATATATAATCAATCATAACTTGTTAAAATATATACCTTATAAAAATATATTTGAAACCATAAATATTTCATACTATATATATCACTAAAGAAAATCCAAATAAACACATAATCCGAAATAATAAAATATTTTGATTTTTTTATACAATGATAGAGTACTTTTGATAGAAATATGTATACATATTATTTATTTAAAGTTTTGCTTTAGACCGGCTAACTGTTAAATGAGAACATTATATAATTAGTGAGACTAATTAGATCATTTGATATTTACTTTTATTTATTGCAATGAAATACACATAATTATGATAACATTTTAAAATGAATCTCAACATATAAATAATTAATTTTTTTAAAAAAATTGAATTAAATATTATAAAAATAATCAGTTTTTATTGTATTCAATATGTAATGATTTCTAACTGAATTAATTATTTCACTTTATAACTCATATAATTTTACTTAAATGATTAAACCTTAATATTTTAAATAAACTTTGATTTTATTTAAATATAAAACACAAAATGTACATTCTAATATTTATCGCTTGATGCACGATGAACTCCGCTAGTTCTTCTTAACTTTTGTCTTGTACCTTTATCAACATTACTTATAATTGTCAACATTCGCGCAACTCCGCTAGTTCTTCTTAACTTTTATCTTATACCTTTATCAACATTAGTTACATTACTTAAAATTGTCAACATTTAGAATTTCTCCCAGAGCTACTTTTCTTTAAGTACGAGTAATTTCTTCCAGATGTAATTTGACCTCTGTTTTGTCCTGAAATGTTAACCCCGTCTCGAAATATATAGCGTGCACAATTATGCCAGGCTTGAGAACCCTTCCAATTGAGTCTGCCAGCATAAGAATGAAAACAGTACCACGAGTTTTATCACTTCATGTTTTGCATCTCGTTCTTTGAAGTTATAAAAGAAGGTATGAGAAACTTGCATTAACCATAAATTTATTTGCACAGCGAAATTTTTTTAAAAAATCTGCCATCTTAGTTGGCCCAAATGCGGATGGTTGCATGGTGGAGTCAATCCGGCAATGCTTCAATGTGCCGACGAATCTTCTACAAGAAAAGTACTTGGGTCACAACATGAATCTCGATGGATTGAAGGCTGGGGTGTTCAAAGCTTACTACAACAGAAGATCATAGTAAGGGGTTAATGGCTGGGATGTTTAAAGCTTACTACAACAGAAGATCATAGTAAGGGCGGCGTGGAGGAAGAATGATATATAGTTATGGGGAGGATAACTTTGTGCAAACACATCCTCACATCACTCGCGAAATATACAATCAGTACCTTCCGAATAGCAGACATGGTGGCAAAAGTTGTAGATAAACATATGGAAAGATTTATATGGGCGGGTAACCTAGAAAGAAGGGGCATTCAATGGAAATCACAACCAAATATATGTCACTCAAAATGGATAGGGAGTTGGGAATGCGGTCGACGGCGGAGATGAACCAGACAATGTTTGGAAAACAGGCATGGTCATTACTGCTGAACAAAGATTCCTTCTTCTCAATTTTTTTCCCAATAAAGTACTGCACGCGCGGGTAAAGAATTCATCAACACAAAAGCGATAGGGGGCGACTCCTAGGGTTGGAGAGAGCTTCTATGGGGTAGTGACCTAATCAAACCGCATCTCAAGTGGCAAATTGTGACAGGCAACGACATCGACATCCAAGCTAACTGGATATCAAATTAGCCCAACCCAATATGGTTCGACTGGCATCTTTCCTAGGCTGCCATTCAAAGTTAGCGATATAATCGACAAAGACAATGCATGAAGGCTCCCTCTTCTAAATACCATCTTCGAAGAGAGGGTAGTTCACCAACCACAAGAATCTATGTCCCACAAAATAGTTTTGGATCATCAGAACACCAAGTATGGAACAAGAAAGAGTTGGGTATATACACAATCAAGTCATGATATCACACGATCTAAGAGAATAAGTTGAAACAACAATTATCATCCTCTGCATCACCAGAAGATGGACAGAGACACAACCAGATGTGGAAGAAGCTGTGGCACTGCAACATCTCAGAAACCATCGAGTTCATAATTTAGAGACTAACTCAAGGGGAATATGCCCCCACAAACCCTAATGTTTGGAATGAGGTATGAATACATCCACATACTGCCAAATGTGCGGAACTCATGCCAAAATTGTCCAACACATGATCTTCGAATGTGAATTTGCAAAGAGATTATGGTGGACAAGCGATTTGGGTCTAGATTACAATAATGGAAAACTATATTTGATGGAGGACTGGTTTGTGGATTGAGTGAAGAGAGATCATAAGAAGGAAGACATAGAACCTGTTTTTCCTCATGTGGGAATTTGGTGCACAAGAAATGCAAGGACGGTAGAACAGGTATAGTCGTCCATGGATCCGATGAAGAAAGTCATCTAAGATGGAAAAGGCTTCTTATGCATCCTAAAAAGTGACCAATCAACAAGGCATTAATCCTTTTGAACCACCTCAGCACCACACCACACCACACCACTCCACAATAGAATATGTATGTGAATAGTGTTATGATCCTAAAAATGTTATGAACATTTAACATTAAGTGTTATGATCCCTTGGAATACTGGCATCCAAATATGGACATTTAATATGAAGGGTTACGATCTTAAGTTCCAGTTTCTCATTCTCTTTCCATAGCTTCCTAATCGTTCGTTCATAGGTAGCGATGATAAGTTTCAGAGATTGGTGTGGAAGGGAAGTGCACGAAGATGGAAGATCTAATATAGCACCTAATAGACCAAACTTATCGGTTATCTTTTCAAGAAAATGATCAATCGATAAGTTGGAAATATGCTCCTCAAAAAAAAATTCCTCACATTCCTTCTCCTCTCCTTCCTTTCAAACTTCCTATGAAGTGTTCCAAAGGCATGGGTTGTTGCCTTATATTCTTTGGTTTCCTTTATGAAGTTGCTCATCTAAGGGTTCAGACTCAGACCTACACCCCAAACATCAAAATTTTGTTTGAAGAATAAGTTCCGGAAGGAGGTAGGGGTGTTATGGAAAACATCCTAAAAAATACAAAGAGTATATGAACAAACAACGGAGAAAACAAATTCCCACCACATGGGTTTAAACACATCCTTAAAAATATACAATCAATAATCCATTACAAAAGAGGAGTTATACTCTATCCTCATGAGCAACCCTCACACCTTCTACATCAGCATCCATGGCTTCACTAGTAGGGTAATGGAGATTCTTACCTTGAGGGTCTTTTATAGCTAGCTGGTCAGCTCCACCAGTCTACAGCCCATGTTTGATCTCTATGGCACCTGAAGGGTCGAAAACATGCTCCTTTCACTATGGGTTCTCATCAAAAGTGACCTATATCACTTTGTAAATCGTTAGAGATTAGGACAGGCTCCCTAGATGGTCAAGGTAAAGGAGACGAATCCCTCAATCTTGAATCTAAGCCCATCATGTATTCTCCCTTTCAACATTAGGAGTAGAATAAAGGGTAAGAATCCCTCTACTCTTCTTAGGAAGCATGGGGAAAAGCTCCTCAACCATTTGGTTTTTATTGTAAGATATAATGTACTGTGTAATCATCTGGAAGAAACCTTTAAAATCTCGGGTGTCGAAGAATGCCTGGAAGAGATTCGTAAATGATCCCACCTCATCTAAAGGTTAAAGATCCTCAATAATTCCTTCTTGAATGGAAAGGGTAGAACAAGCAGTCAGTAAGCTTCTATTCACCCTCTCTAAAGAATCCTTCTCCAACTAAAGAGCGATCTCTGGATTGATAACCCGAGCTTCAGTAGCCTAGGCGATGTCATACTGTACCAGTAAAGCTAGTTGAGCCAGTTTGGCCAAAATGTCAGCCATATAGAGAACGTTTTGGAAAGATAAAATAAATGTCGACCCGGAATGACAATATACATGAAATTACAAGAACTCATGCATACCCTAGATTGATAAGTTTAGGGAAGAATGAGGCCATCCTCAAGAAAGATTCCATTCTTTATAGAATACAACCTAGTCCCGATTCCTTTATTTGCAAGCTTATCCTCCTACCTATTGACCATTATCTTACACTGGTTGGGTGGAAATCATGAATTGTTCCCCAAAAGTGCGGAATTGGTCGAAGAAGTTCGCAGGTAGGTGGCATCCTAGGTGGAATCTCACCATTCTCCTCCTCAATGTCCATGTTCGGGTTTGATATGATGTTTTAGAAACCTCTCTCAAACTGCAGATAGGGTTCTAGAAAAATATCTTCCAAGGTGGTGTCGTGATCGATGGAAGTGCATTCCTGTTGTGGAAGAATCATGAAGCTGCAAACCAAAGCACCACCATAAACCAAATGAAGCAATCTTCCGAGGTAGTGGTAGCAATCATTGAAGCCCTTGATAATTTATCCATAGTGTACATCATTCCCGGACAACCTAAGTTTGCCATTGAAAAGGGATATGGAGCCGAATGTCCCAAGAGTTGGGCTAAGAGTCTGACCATGTCTCCCACCGATATCTTACCACCTTTCTTCTTCCCCGCGGCTAAGCATTCTTCCACGAAGGCCCCCACCATGTTGGGGTAGAGATTCCCTTCCGGAGACATCGACCAAATGATTTGGATGTCCCGATTGGGGTATTGCAAGATTTTTTCGTGGCAAAAACACTCTCATAAAAAGGAGCCAGTGCACGTACTGCAAAGCTGAGTGGACTATTGTGGTACTCTTGGCCTAGTGGCTCCTCTCCCTTCCCGTAAGGTTCCTTCAAAAGCTACTCAATGATAAAGGTAGTCCTTGCCCATGAGTCCTTAGAACTTCCTTCCCATTTTTTCACCTAAAAGCTCGAGCGATCTCCCGATGCGTCATCCTGTATTCCTTGTTATTTAAGTGGAAATAGGTGATCCTCCTATAATTGTTTGTTGATTGCTCCAAGGGCACCAAAATTCCAAAGTTTACCTTATATAAGTTTTGGAGTGCATCTATAGGAAGCCCTCCAGGCCTATCCGACCTAACAAATAGGTGGCGGGCTCGAGTAGGCCTAGTGCTCCCTAAGTCTCATTGCATAAAAAATTCATCTCCAAGATGGTTCTCTTTGGACTATTTAAATGCGTCCACCTCCGGGCTGCACTCTCGAAATGTTGGCCAACCCCATGAACTCATCAACCACAAAGGCGAGGTAAGGAGGAAGGAAAATTGTCGGCTCTTATCTCCCAACTTTAGCCGACTTCTTCCCTTTCTCACCCCAGGAAGTTGTTCCTTTCTCTGGCTTACTCCTCTTTGGAGTCATTCTATCAACAACAATAAGAAGATGTTAATGGCAAGAATATACAAGCATATGCATGAAGGATCATTCAACAATAACATTCTTCCTAAACAACCAACACAATGCAAATAATATAATTTCAACATAAAGGTCATTCAATCAAGAACCATTCTTCCTAAACAACAAACACAATGCAAATCTTATAATTTCAACACAAAGATTATATATTTCCCCCACACTTAATCCAACACAAAAACATTCATATAACCCACATACTTTCCTAAAACATCCATAAGTTCTGACATGCATGCTTCCCCTCACACTAAAGAAATCAAGTAAACACAAGGTTCATAGATTTACCCAAAATTTGAGGCTAAGAGCTGAAAATCCACACAAGAAGAGGTAAAATGTGCTCTCCCTTGAGAGAAAAGTGCTCAAATTTTTTAGTTCTCCAAATGTGAAGTGAGAGTGAGTGTTTTTGAGGTACTAGTAGTAGATTAAATGGCCTTTATGGATGGGGAAGGTACTCTGAAATTTAATTAAGAGAATCAAGGATCACGGGTTATTTAGGAGAGAGGGAAAAGGGGAATAGTATTGGTCTAAGAAAAAATAGAACTTTGGGGACAAAATATTCACTCAATTAATGCACAAGGAAGGTATTGATATTTTGGTGAAGTGTCATTAACATCAACAAGGTTAGGGAGTAAAAAATGCTTGTTTGGCCAAATATTTTAAGTTCCAAAAATCTACATTTTCCCTATCTGTAGGTTGGCACGGGTTGTGCCACATGATAACCTTATGTCGTATCAACTTACACGAGTCGTGCTTTACTGCACGACCCGTGCCTCCCTAGCACCTTCATTTTCCTAACTTTTTTCACCCAAAACCTATTTCCTTATAACCATAAACACAAGACTTGATCTTAGACTAAACAATCAGCTAGAGTTTCACACAAAATTCAATGTCACACAAAACATGCAAAATCTAACTACCAAAAACATCAAAGCAAAGAAAGGAAAAACACCATATTTGATTGTCATCTTCACGATTTATTCTTCATGAATTTTACTTTAAAAAAACCTATCGTTGGGTCTCCAAAGTTTCCATCTGCGACTCCACACACGACGACATCTCTGTGGAAAGGTCTCCATAAAGTGTCACCATTACCTTCACGCTCTTTTCTCACCATAGAAAGTGTATGTCCATCCCTAGCTAACATCAAATTATTAGTCATTTCCTTGGGTTTAGGAGGTGTTTGAGGGGGTTTGAAGTCCTCACCATTCTCCATAGACCGCTGCAAGTTAGTGAGTATAGACAAATAATCCACAATCGAAAGGTCATCACTAAACTCATGCATAGCATAGGTATCATCAATATTTCATGTTATCACTCTCATCAACATTATCGAGGAACTCATCAAGGCTTTCATTATCACAAGTCATGCAAGATTCATTATGTTGATCAAGTTCATCACATAGCGCTACGTCATTGAACATAAAGAGGAAGTAGGTGAATTATGTTTAGAATTGTAAATCTCAGATCACAATGTATCAACATCATCATCTAGGATTACTATTCTCAAAGAACATCTATTTTGGTCCTTGATAAGGAAAGGTCTCCCCAATAACATTGTGGGTGCACCACTATCGTGCACTATATCAAGGACATAGAAGTCCATCGGAAAAACTAGATTGCCTACCCTAACCATGACTTACTCAACTATACCTATAAGGCTAGCTTGGGAATGATTGGCTAGCTGAACAATAACCCTAGTGTCTCCAAGATCACCCATGTCTAGGTTCTTATAAAGGCTAAAAGGGATCAAATTGATAGAGGTACCTAAATCAATCATAGTATTCTTCATCAATTTACTACCTAAGGAAATAGGAATTGAAAACATGTCGGGGTCATCACACTTCTTAGGTATGTTCTTTTGAGCTAAAGTGGGAACTCCCCCTATTTTCAAGTGACCTACTTTCTTAGTTGATTTGATCCTTCTTTTAGTGCATGATTTTTTTTCAAAAATTTAGCATAAGAGGGAGCTTTCTCAATCACGCCAAGAATAGGAATGCTAACCTTGAACTTCTCAAAGACTTTGAAAATTTGTGCCTCATTGGTTACCACATTTGGCCTTCCATATAGAGCACTAGGAAACGGAGGCAGAGGTATCACCCTTGCCTCGGTGGTGGGGAGATCCTTTGAGGGCTTCTCTTCAACAACCATCTCTTGTTCTTCAAAATTGGTCTTGTTGATTTTCACAATTAAATCATCTTCTTGCACGGTCGCTTTCTCGGCCTAGCGTACCTCCTTCCCGCTTCTCAACTTCAATGCACTCACATTCCATGGATTAACCTTAGGTTGGGATGGTAGCTTTACGGATTCCCTAGCCTCAAGTCGGCTCACCAAAGTGGTAAGTTGGCTGACTTGGACTTCAAGATTATTGATGCTCGAAAAGGCTCCAGTGACGGGCTTCTCAATCTCTCTCCTTGTCCGCTCCACAACCATATCGCTCTTCTTTGCCAATTGAGCTATTGCATCTAGGATCTCCTCCCGGTTTGATTTGTACAAAGCGCCATTGTTTTCAGAAGGCCCTTCTCCCCCCGGGTAGGGTTGAGATTGAGATTGTTCACCTCAGTTGTACCTTTGACCTTAGTTGTCCTCGCACCACCTGAAGTTAGGGTGATTGCGGTATCAAGGATTAAAGGTATTTGTGTAAGGGTCTTGTCTATCTCCACCATTAAATTCTAAAGGCTTCACTTCTTCAAAATCTTCAACCACTTGCAGGCATGTATAGGTTGGATGATCAAGACTACAAACGCCACACACCTTAACTTGTTGAGCTCTCCCCTTCATAAACTTTTTCATCATCAAGGTAAGTGCTTAAACTTGCTCTTCCAATTTAGGAGAGTGAACGGGCTCATCTTATGTCTTCACACGGGAATGGGTGCCAAATTGTCTTGTACCGCTGGCGATTTCTTCAAATAATACCATTGCATCCTTGAGGCTCTTGTTGGCTATGGAACCATTGCACGTAACATTGGTCATTCTCATATCCTCGTCACAAATGCCTTCGAAGAATTAGTACACCAAATCACTTTCGTTGAATGGATGGTAAGGGAAAATCACCAACATTCTCTTAAACCTCTCCCAATACTCATAAAGGGACTCGTTTGCCATTTGCAAAATTAAGAGAGAATGGTTAGCTCATTTATCTCTTTAACTACTCTTAAGAAAAACTAGGAGAATAAAACTAAGATTAGCAAAACTTAAACCCTAGTAGACATAGGCTTATATATATAGCAGTAGGAATTGGGCCTTAAAAGAGGCCCAAAAAGGGAAACCAAAACCCTAGCAACCATCTGGCATGTCCCGTGCTATAGCACATGGCCCGTGTGGCTCGGCTTGGCATGACCGTATAATTCAGCATGGGACACCAGCTGGGCACAGTTCTCGGCCTTTCAGAGCGCAAGGTCGCGCCATTCTTCATGAGCCGCCGGCTGGGATCACTTCCAGCGAATTTGAACGGTATAGGCCATGTATTTCTTCACGGGCTGACAGCTGGAAGCTTGATTTCCACTTCTGAAAGGTGCGGCAGTGTAAAACATTGTGGGCCACCAACTGGGAATCAATTTCTAGGCAACTGATAGCGTGGTGAGTAAAATCTTCTTGGCTGGTCTTCACATATTGAACTTGATTTTGCACGGGCCGTGCAATATGACATGGCCAGTACTCATACTTAGTCGCACGAGGAACTCTTACAAAGCAAGGGTCATGCTGTTCTACGCGGCCCGTTCCAGAGCTTCTTGGAACCACCCTTGTTGACTACACGGCCGTGCTAATTAACAAGCCTTATGCCTACTATCATTCGTGTGAATGGATTTCTACTATGTACTACCACCATTGCAGATAGCCTTCTAAAATCTATGTCGAAGTGCTCACGAGCCACCTACCAATAAGCTCACAAAAATGGAATCTAAGTGCCCGTGAAGATAGTGTCCATTAGGTCTAATAAGTCTACAAAATTAAGAATTTAGACAAGAAAACCAACAATGGCTATCTAAAGCCCTTGTAATGTAAACCCAACTAAGCCTAGCAATTAACCAACTTAAACATAATAACAAATGTGCTAAATGTAATGATTAACGCATTCTTTTCGGTGCAGATCAGTCTTCCTCGATGAGCATTCATTGTGTTCTTCCTCCTCAAAATTTTATTAATAAACCCAAAATAACTCTACATTTTAACACACACACACACCCCCCCCCAATGGATAAGAGAGCATTAAATTCATCTCCAGCGCCAGTACAGTCACCCCTAAACTGGTGCTAGCATTTTTTTCCTATCATAAAACCAATTCTAGCACCGGTATTTTCCATTTCAATATCTACCAGTGCTGGAAAATGGCATTTACAGAATTCTTCTATCATACGCACCGGTTGGTGGCACCGGTTAGGTTTTAACCGGTGCTAGTATGACATATAGGCACCGGTGTATATTCTTTTTACATAATTCTGTGTATATCATATTCCTAGCACCAACATGGGACAATAGTGCGTATGGGGATATATTACAGTAGTGATTGCATTCGCAAATTTAACACGACGACGGAGAAGAATGTGGAACCCCGGAGAAGAACGATTCACAGTGGAACGCTTGTGAGATTGAGTGCGGTGGAACAATGTGGAGGTGGAGCGTGGCGAAGAAGGATTCGCCAGAGAAGATGGAATTTCCGGAGAAGAATGCTTTTTCCGGAGAATGAGGTAATTTTCTCAAATTTGCTGGTTATCCCCTGAAGTTTTATAGTTTTTAAATTTTACCCTTGGTATGGGTGTAAATATTGACCCACGATCCGTTGGTCAAGCGGGTTGTTTATTTTTAAACCCGGACAGGTATGGGTCAAATGGGTAACGGGATATTTGGGTAACTGAAAAATATGAGTCGAACGGGTTGGGTTTATGGGTTGACTATGGGTCGATAAAATAGTCAAGCCCAGTGGAAAAACTTTTAGGTTTACCCGTTTCAATTTGATGTATAACCCGTTTTGGATCCTCCCCGCGCTTCTTGGAGCTCTTTCTGTCTCTCTACACGACGAGAAACTAAATATATAACATCATCTTGATCCTCTGATAATGGTGGAGCATTAGCTGCAGCCGTCTTTTCCCTCTCGAGTCGGGACTTGTGATTCATCAAATCCTTCATTGTAAACTTCTTTGTTGGTTTTCCTAATGACATTTGTTTCTCTTTTTTTTGGCCATTTCGTGATTTTGGGCAGGTGGCAAATGCATAAATATCAACAGTAAGTGTAGTGCTCTACTTCTGTTTCTATGTGATGGATTTTGGCCCCGTTCCCAACATACTGAGTGAAAAGTGTGTTCATAGTTTTTCAGGTTGAATTTTTGTGCTTCAAGGTATTCAAATGAGCAACAATTCTTCCTTCTTTTGTTTTGACGTAGATTAGGAACTGGTGGGCAGTAGGTTTTTTTTAAAAAAAAAAGAAAACTGAATTTTAAAACACATAAAAAAATCTCAAATTTATATGTCAATCTATATGAGTTTATATTTTAATTCATATGGGTTGAAACCTGCTGATTTACCCATTTTTACCCATGAATTTAGTGATTTTCAATCCACGGGTTGAGCGAGTTTCAATCCAACCCCTTTTTTAACCGACCCATATTTTACCCGTTATAAAATGGGTCAAAATTGGTCATTCTCATATTTTCTACTACCCATATTACCCGACCCGTAATCGACCTACCCTGCTATTTTCCACCCCTAACCCCAAGTTTCAATTATTTATGTTTTAACTCTCAAATTTCAAACATCATGCTTTATAGTGGTGGGTGTTGATTCAGTTCCGTTTTCGGTTTATTCGATTCGGCTTATTCGATTTTCCCCCCTAAAAATTCAAAATTGAAACCGACCCGAATAACTCAAGTAACCCAAATTAACCAAACCGAATTCGGAATTCGGTTTCGGCTTGAAACCGAATAAAATGAATTGACTCTAATTTTTAAAAAATATTTACTAAAATCATATAACTTAAATAAAATTAAATAAAAATATGCAATATAATTTCTAAATCATCTAATTCAAGTTTTCAACATAAAAAATCCAACAAGTACAATAAAAATTCAATCATAGCAATTTTAGCATTACATTTAAAATTAAATAAAAATAGTTCGTTTTGATATTCAACTTCAAAGTCTTCACATTCTTCAATCTTTCAAGCACTTCACATTCGCATTCACTTACAAACACTCCAAAAACTTACTTAGAATAACTTGTGTTATTTACTTATTTTCCCAAACTCACTTAGGGTTTAGAGTTTGGGGATAGTTTTAAAATTTAAATATTGTTCCTCCAACTTAAATTTATTTATAAATTTAATTTGTTGTTTTAAAATTTATTTATTATTATATATATTTAATTAACATAATTAATTACAATTTGGTAATCGGCTTGGATTTCGGTTTGAGTTTTAATATCCAAAATTGATCCAAAAACCATATTCAGAATTAGGTTAATTCAATTCGGATATGTGAAAGCCGTATATTAAATTCGGTTTGAGTTTTTGAATTTGGATAATTCAATTTTTGATTCAATTTTCGATATCTGTTTTTTTCCCACCCCTAATGCTTTATATTTTCTGCATTTGTAGTTTAATTTTTGGTCTCATAGTGACACGGTATCATATGAGATGAACTCACTTAAGAAATACCGCATTTTCTTAAAACATTCTTGCATCTTTCGGTTAGATGGGCACCGCATTTTCTTTAAGCATTCTTGCATCTTTCGGTTAGATGGGCCTTTAGTAGTAAAACTATGGAGTATTACTAAAGTTATACTCCCTCCGTCCCACTTTAAATTGCTTATTTACTTTTTGAGAGTCAAACTTTGCAAACTTTGACCCTAAATAT
>JAULKM010004006.1:0-15223 GCA_032355605.1 Rubia tinctorum | reverse complement strand
TACAGGGTTATTTTGGCACTTTCAGAAAATAATAGGGTTTTATTTGTATTTTACCCTTTTTCAATTCGTGGTCGGATTAAAAGGTTCAATTCCCCAAATTAATTACCGAGTCCGCAGTAAAAAGTAGTTTCATTTTATTAGATGAAAATAGGATAATCCAATAATTATTTACTTAGGCCAGTCAAAGGCCATGTTTTTCCATTCAACGATGTAAGTAAACCACGGGACTACAATTTACCCTATAAATAGGGCTGTCTTATTTCATAAATTTTACATCAGTTAAAAGGAAACATTTTCCCAAATTAGTCAATCTTCTTGTCTAGTATTGCACCCATTTAAAATGAGATCTGCATGAATGATATTAAAACAAATAATATTAAAATCAAAAGTTGTCATATAAAACATTTTTCAATTTATGGTTGGATTAAAAGGTTCAAATCCTCAAATTCAATTACCCATCCGCAATAAAAAGTAGTTTCATTTTATTAGATGAAAATATGATAATCCATTAATTATTTACTTGGGCCAGTCAAAGACCAGGTTTTGACGACGTAGGTAAATCACAGGACTATAGTTTCATCTCTAAATTGGGTTGCCTTATTTCATAAATTTCACATTAGAAAAAGAATATTTTTCTCTAAATCAATCGATCTTCTTATCTTGTACTGTACCCATTTAAAATTAGATTTGTATAAATGATTTTTAAAAAATGATGTTAAAATAAAAAATGTCATCTAAAGAATTTTCAGATCATGGATGGATTAAAAGGTTCAGTCTCAAATCCAATACCTCGTCTGCAGTAAAAATTAGTTTCATTTTGTTAGATGAAAATAGAATAATCTAGCAATTATTTACTTAGGTCAGTCAATGAAGGTACCAGGTTTTGACACAGTCAACGTTGTAAGTAAACCACAGAACTACAATTTTCACCTATACATACGACTGCCTTATTTTATAAATTTCACATCAGGAAAAGGTAACTTTTCCCCAAATCAGTCGATCTTTTTGTCTGGTATCGTACCCATTTAAAATTAGATTTGTATGAATGATATTAAAACAAATAAGGTTAAAATCAAAAGATGTCATCTAAAATAATTTTCAATTCATGGTCTGATTAAAAGGTTCAAGTCCTCAAATTCAATACCTTGTCCGCAGTAAAAGGTAAGTTAATTTTATTTGATGAAAATAGGACAATCTAGTAATTATTTAGTTAGCCCAATCAAAGAGTAGGTTTTAACACAGTTAACGATGTAAGTAAACCATGAGGCTACAATCTCATCGATAAACAGGGTTGCCGAATTTCATAAATTTCACATTCATAAAAATGGAAACCTTTCCCTAAATCAGTCGATCTTCTTGTCTGATATTGTCCTATCCACAAAACATTTCTCCCACTTTTCTAAGATATGAAGAGGTCGGCGTTCCGATTCCGACCCACTATTCTACTCGAGGAGTCCGGTGGTGATCTCTTCATCTATGAGATCGATTTCTTTGGGGAGGAGGAACCTTGGGAGTTATTTCCAGAGCTCTACAATGTTAATATCCCCAAGATGATCAAAAATGAGGATTTATAAGGTTGTCACCATCGTAAGAAGCGGCGTTGTCATAAAAGGAATATAATGGCCACGCAAGATTGTCGTTTTAAGAAGCATCATCGTGCGAGTTTTTGGGGCTACGCTCCTGATCGTCTGAAGCACGAGTTGTTGCTAGAAGAGAGCGATTCTGGTGTGTTGATGGTTGGATATGCGCCCTAGATATCAAGTTATCAAGAAATTTATGAAGATTCTCAAATTCATTGAGAGTATGTTGGTTCAAATATGTCGGATCATTGGGAATATGGAGGTAACTTGAAGCAATATTTGTCTTTGGAATTCATGGCGGTGTTGGATGAAAGTGGTATATAGAGCTGTTCTTCGAATTTGCTTTATCAAGAAAATTTGGCCTGTGATTTTCCCTAGTTGCAGTGTAAAGATAAAGGGAACTTGGATCACTACATCAACTCTTGATTTCATGAAGTTCTTGGGATAAAGTGTTATGAAGGGTGAATGTTAGGAAATATGAACTAGTTAAAGATGGTGAGTGCATATGACCTAGCCAAAAAATGTATTGTTAGGACAGAAGATCTCTAGTGATTTAGCCAAAAAAATGTATTGTTATGATAGAAAATCTCATAGAACGGTTGTATATTTATTAATAAATACAGATGAATGTATAAATCTACTATAAAATACTAAATCATAATTGTACATTTTGCCTATCTGATCATTAAACAAGCTAACATTACAAATGAATCCTACAATATACAAGGTTATGATAGTACTAGTAGGAGTGGGTCTCCTGACAGGCAGCATATCCATAAGCTTATGGACAGGCTATTAGCAATTTGAAAAATTGGGGAAGTAAAAGAATTTGGGTTGGGTCAGGTTGATTTGCAGGCCTAGGTTCTTGCCATTTTCTTCTTCGTAACTTGTGTCTCCTTATTCTTCTTTTTTTGCCTTCCTTTCTTCTTCTTCATCTCGCTTTCTTCCTCGTCTTCTTCTTCTTCTTCTTCGTCTCGCTTGCCTTTCCTTCTCCTTCTCCGTTTCTTCCCCACTTCGATTAATCCCCCAACATTCAATCCTCCATTGGAAAGATTGATCTCTGATTACCAAATGATCGTTAAAATGTTCAGATTCTCAATGACGAAAACCTAATCGAAATAAACAAAAAATCATGTAGTCATTGCATATGAACCAATTCAGTTCAAATAAAGTGAATTTCACATCCTATACATCTTTATCTTCTGAACTAGACACAATAAGGTAACAACCGCAATTACGGAGTTTATGATGTAGAATTGAATATGAATGAAATTTCTGAAGCGGTGAATGCATGAGTTCTGCTACTATGAACATGTAAAAAAGTGTGGCAAATATTCGAAAAAAGAAATAAATTCTGTAAAAAAAAATTGTATATACTATGCACTTGTTACCTTACAATACGTATCGTTTGTATTACAACATGCACCTGTTATAAAAAACTGTGAATAGGAATTATGAAACTTTTTCATGAGATCATATTTAAGTTAAGTTAAAATTTGATAATTTAAAATTTTCATATTAACTGTGCATTGATTACCTTACAACATGTACTGTTTAAACAAAAACACACACCTGATTTAAAAATGTCAATTCCTTTTATGAATAGCAAAACTTTGTCAGGAGGTAGTGCATAAGTTATTTTATGAATCGTTTCTGTTTTGCTAAAACTTGCATATGTTAGCCTACAACTTGTATTTCTTATAGTATACTATAGAAAAGAGGATACATACTTTTGCAGTTTTTTTATAAAAAAATTCATATGAACTTCATTTGATACCTTACAATGTGTACTAATTACATTAAAACTTCTATTTGTTTTCAAACACGGGAGTAAATTTTTCTGATTTCAATTAAAGAGATGTCATTAAAAGTCTTGATGACATGAAAACAACACATGTAAAAGCATTGCATAGTTTGTATAAAAATCATGAAAATGTTGATGGTTTCATTTACAAGAAGAACTCTCAACACTTGAACAAAGGGAAAGATACGGGATAAATCCTACAAGTGTGCATAACAAAAAATACTCTATTATAAAACTTACTATTACAACAGTGTTCCTATCTAGATTAGCTAACAAGCTCTAATACAATGAATCAATTATTAATCTTCAAAGGAAGATCATCTTCAAATTCCTTGAGTTCAGTGTCAGATTCATCTAAATCAAGCTCGTGCCGAAATATCTTGTGGAGTCCAATGTTCAAGATTGTGTGATTCATACCACTTCAAATTTAGATCCAACTCCTACAAAAAGTCATACACATTGGATTTAAAAGGTGCATCATATAAGCAAACAAGTATAATTTGTAATTTAAAACAAACAATAATCAACAATGAAAATAAAAGTCAAACACAATAAAACTAACAAGTATATATTGTATACTAACAGATGCAATATATAAGTAAACAAATTCAGTTCCTAATTCAAAACGAACAACCAACAACATATTTTTTGTAAAAAAAGTCATACACAACACAACTAACAAGTACACACTGGATACTAACAAATGCAACATATGTGTAAACATATGTAAATTGCTATTTAAACGTACAATTAACAACAAATGAAAACAAAAGGGCATACAAAGCACATCTAATAATACACATTGAATACTAACAGGTGCAACATATAAGTAAACAGATGCAGCTCGGAAATCAAAACGAACAATCAGCAAAAAAAGGAGAAAAATGTCATTTTACCGTACAACTAATAAATGCATGTCGGATAATAACATCTACAATATATAAGTAAACGAATGCAGCTCGTAATTCAAGACGAACAACTATCAAGTTTGTTGTAGCAACGAGAGGACAATTTAAAATCTACACATAGAAAAATGCACAATTCAACTCAAAAACAGAAAAAGCAATGCCTACCGCTCAAGAGTACAAAGAACATACCAAATCTGAATGATAGAAAAAAAAGAGCGATAATGCAATCAAAAATAAATACTAGATATATGACATATCTCATCTGGCGAGCGATGCAACAACCAAAAAAGGAACAAAATGGTGGCGACGCCGAAGAATAATCTGAGAAACAAGCAGGCGGAGAATCACGGAGAAGAGCCAAAGCAATGCAAAGAAGAGGCGGAGAAACGCGGAAAAATGAGCAGCGGTGGAGAAAAGAAGAAGCGGAGAAGAGATTGAGATCAACGCAAAAAGAAAAGAGAACAGTTGGAAAGAAAAAAGAAGACAGGCTTGAGAAGAAAGGGAATTAGGTCTTTCATTTAACAAAAGACTTAAATTTTCATTAATTACATAAAAAGAAACTCATTTTACAAAATAGTCTCTGACCTGTCCATAAGGTTATGAACATGCCACCTTTTCTGAGATATTTTCTATCAATAATGTACAAAATGTATTTCATGATTAATTTTATTTTGAAAATTATATACTCCCTATGAGAGGATGATGGACTGAAGCGAGAAAAAGCTACCGAAATGTGCAAAATAAAATATTGAAAAAATAAAATGAGTTGATTACAGATGTGAAAGAACTATATCAAACACAATAATATCAAAGCAAAAAACTTAAAAACCACAAGTGGCCTTACATGAAGAAGAAAAAAAAACACCATTATATTCAACAAAAGAATGGTAATCAAATTTGCTTACAAATGAATAATTAAAAAAATTGAAGAAAACACCAAACTGTGATAAAGCAGCATTTTCTTTAAAAGAAAAACACCCGGATCAAATTATTTCCTGCAATCTGCTGGTAAGCCCTGGGGAAACATCGCTGTATCGTTGCAGTAACTGTAGACCCTGAACCACTGCAGATACCGGAGATGGTTTCGACCGTAGCCATCGAGCCCCTGACTTCGTCACGCTTGCCCTTCGTCGAAAGTTGAATCGAGGGATTGACAAAATGATGATGGTGAAGGCACGCAACCATTGACCACTACAAGAAAACTCCCTTTTTACAGTGACAAATGTCTTTGTAAAGGTTGATTTTTCGTTGTAAAAATGAAAAAGGATTTTACAATGGACTACATCCCCGTTGTATGGGGTGTTAGAGGCTTGGTTGTAATTAGTCCTAAAACGGACTTAGTTTTCCCGTCGTAATTGAGCATTTACAACGGGAATATTACCAAATGTAAAAAGGTATTTAGAACGATAATATCCTGTCGTAAATGCTCAATTACATCAATAAAATTCACTATTTACACCGAAAATTTTAGTTGTAAGTGAGTTTTTACAACGAAATTTGACGTTATAAAGATGCAACTACCTACAATGATATAACTATACTTTCCCTCGAAATCCCGCTGTAGAAACGCATTTACATTGAGAAAACACTTGTGGTGAATGAATGTATATTCAACTAAGTAAACAAAATTCATCCAAAAAAGCATCACAATTAATCATCCACAACAAAACACATCATTAATTAATGAAAGAATGTATTACATAGTTTAAGAAATTTAACTGAAACCTATCTATAGAACAAAAACCAAAAGATCATCAAATGGTCAAGTCTTGCATAATCCAAACCCTAACAAGTGCAGAATTTAAATGCTACTACATGCAGTCAAGTCTTGCTACTGCTATTGAAGAAAATTCAAATGAACCATGAAATCCATTAAAATGCTGCTGCAGAATTCAAGTCTTTCTAATGCAATCCAATCCTAAATTCCTGGTACATATTGCTAATTCTACAATCATCATGCTAACAAATCTTGCACTTACAAGAGTTCTCATTAGCCTCAACTTCTCACCAAGAATCTTTATGTGAGAATAAACACACACTGAACTCGCAATCTTTATGCACCTTTCTGTTGTTGATGATACAACCTCTTCTCTGGTTAGAGTGAGATCCTCGGGAACTTGCGCAACCTACAGATGAATTTTGATGAATACATACATATAGATTTTGTTTTACAAGATTAAGAGAGACTATTAAAATTATGCGAACAAACCTTTCATGCTTTTGTTCCATTATATTTTCGGTATCCTTTGCAATCAATTGAGCAATCCATCTATTGACTGCACATAAATTGATGTAAGGAAATCTTATACATCCTCAAAGAAGTGAACATTTTAGAGTGACTAGGTTTAAGGCTATGTAATTAACTAAACATTACTAGGACAAAATAATTTCCAATCAGAAGTTAGCCAGATAATTGGTTTTATAAACATACAGGCAAACAGGCATAAGAAAGATTAATCTCATGTTGATCAATTTTTCTCAAGTGTAAAAATTTTCAGCGGAAGTCAGCAACCAAGGTATAATATTTCATATGATAAGCTACCCATGCTAATTGTCCAAGTCAAGATACAGAATTAGAAAAGCCCTGGAAATTCTCTCACTTAAAATTAGAATAACGGTTATTGCAAGTCCAGCAAGAAACACGAACTTGACTTGTGTGTAAAACAGATATAAAGTGACTCCAATTTGCAGTGGCAAGCTGAAATTTACGTGATATCAATATTCGATGCCCAACCAAGAAACTATTTGTAAGTTATAATAAAAAAGATCACCTTTACATATCATGGACATTGTTGCACAAGTTCATAGTTCTATCAGCATCCACAAACATGAATGTTTGAATATCTCCTTTTGAAAATTTCGACCTCTCAGCGAGTCTGACATGAAGGCATTTGAAAATGCAGAAACAACGTTACTATTTTCCATTCTCGTGCATTCGTTTCACTATAAAAATCATAGAATGAATCCAAGAAACAACACTAAAGCTAGTATCTATCTTTGAAAAAAAGTAAAACTAAGGGACTAATCTTGCTAGTATAGCAGAATTCTCTGTGAAGTACTCACTGAATATGAGTGTTTGGTCTAATAAAAAAATGTGCTATTTACCTTGTGATATATAATCCCCATAATACTAGCTCGGACCTTTAAATTAAGCTTGGTTAGATGGTAAGAGTATTGTGTATTTAGGAAGGATATGTAGCATTACATTGAAAGAAAAAAAATCAATATAATCCATATTCTGGTATTAAAATTAGATAAGATACAACGCACCATGAATCTTCATTTATGTTGAAAAATCAAGAGATGTAACAAAACACTTGCCTTTAGAAAAACTACAAACAATGTTGCTGAACAAAAAAAATCAGTTAAAATATATGTTGATTCAAAAGAGTGATTACTTTAAAATAGATGACAGGCCCAAGAGTATTGCAAAGATGTATCGCTCATACTGATCAGAACCTGCTAACAAAATAATAGAAAGATTTAGCATGAATATAAGCTACAAATTCACCATCAAACTAAAAATGGTAAGAAACAGATTAAATATAAAAAGGAAACGAAAACAGAACACTCAAATAAATTAAATATAAACAGGAAATGCCAGTAGCAAAAAATAAACATTAGCGAGTAATTATAATGAAGAAGGATTAAGGATAGGTTGTTGATTGAATCCAACGAACCTATGCATTTGGCTAAATCAGAACGGTAAAGATATCCGTCTTTCGCTAGCTTGTAGAATTTGTTCAGAACTTTGCTCCACGCGTCGACGTCCTTAGAGTTGTTACTTTTGCTCTTCGAAATTCTGAATTTGACTCCCTGGAGCATGTCCAACCCAGCTGAGTGTTGTGTTTCCGCATCGCGCGAGCTGCTAACGCCAACTCCAAACTGGCACCGGATCTCGTCGTAGCCGCGGCGAGGTTTTTGCTCGACGCATGACCGTGGCTCCAGAAGAACTGCCGAAGCTCGGCCTTGAGCTCCTGCGAGAACTTCTGGGCCTCTACCTTGAGCTCTTAAGAGAACTTTCAGAGCCGATTCGACGAGCTCCGCTTCATCGTCGTGACTGCGAAGTGCTCACCGACATCTCCACTTCGATCCTCAATACCGGGGAGGGCGAACTCAAGTGGTGGAAGTGGTAGGTGGAGAGGGACGGTTTAGTGGGATCTTATTTCGGGAAGGGTTTCGATTTGGGGTTGATTGTTATCTTTGTATTTTGCAGAAATATCCCTCTATTTTGGGGACTTTTTAAGAAAGCACCGAAAAAATAATATTAGTATTTTTACCCTAAACTATTAGAATTTTGACCCGACCTGACCCATTTGTCCCAAAATTTTGGGTTAATTTGGGCCAGAACGGCTGACCCGCCCCGATCCATGAACACCTATATGAGAAAATCATCGAAAAGGGGTTTTTCCAGGTCATTCGTCTAATTAACCTTCTAATTATTTTATTATTTTTTTACAACAAGCCCTTACTTATTACAAGAAAGAATTAGATTAATTGTAACTAATGGTGAGTTTTTTACTACCATATTTTATTATTGGTTGTAAATACCTATTTTCTACAACCACCATTATTCCCCTTGTATAATTTTGGTTGTAAAAGGGGCGGTTTTCTTGTAGTGGACGTTGAACTTCCTGTAAGAAGCATAAAATGGAGCCTTTGTCCAGTCGGTCTTCACTCTCCCCTCTTGTGTTGCCCAGTCCTCAGCGTACCAAGGCTGCAGTACACTCTCATGGGCTGATCACTTAGGAATGCCACCCCTGGTTTGTTCTCATATACTATGATGGGGCTGTTATCGACCAAGAAACTGCAAGAAATCCACACCAAAATGAACATTAGTTTCATATGATAAAAGAAATTTTTTTAGGGTTAGTGTAATGTTTATATTACAGTCACAGGTGATCTTATATGCAATATTACGTTGAGTTATAACTCTGTCAAACCACTAATGTGAGACTCTAACACGCCACCTCATGTATCACGCAAATGTGGATAGAAAGAGGTCATATGCCAACTTACTTTGGGATCTAATACCATATTAAAGTCATGGTCTCCTATCATAAAATCGATTGGTGTTATGCAGGATTAATCCATGATCTTCCCTAACATATCGCGCAAAAGTGAATAGAAAGGGTCACGGGCCAACCAAGTCAACCTTGGAATCTGATACCACATTAGAATCATGATCTCATATTATAAAATCAATTGGTGTTATGTAGCGGGTAACTCATGATCTTATATGTTGAGTTATAACTCTATCAAAAACCACAAATGTGAGACTGTTTAGTTTGTTCCATTTGGTAAAAAGAGACCATGGATATATAACTAACATGATCCTTTGAGGGTTACAAATAATGGAGTAAGTGTGGAAGGCTTTGGTGGGATCAAACCACAGGTTGAACTGCTCTTCCCTGTCCCATTTTCCCTGATAAGACACATTGGTATGAAGTGTATAAGGCTGCCCAGATATATTTCCCAAGAACTCTATATCAATCTCATTGTGAAATTTCCCCACAGAAGATAACTGCATTAACATCAGATACAAACTCATCAACACAAACAACAAAGTTATAAATTACCTGAAAATTACGGTTGACAACAACGAACTTACATAGAAAGTGGTGACTGATCCGGCAGAATTTCCAAGCACAAGAATCATATCCATGTCAAATCTACCATAGTGATACTCATTCTTCGAATGGAAACCCGAACCAGACGTCTTGTCCAATCCGAGCCTAAAGAGGTGGCCTCCTCGAGATACCTGGCACCTTCCTTCACTATAAGTGCATTGCGCATCTTTATAGAAAATGCCTGCAGTTATTGAGACAGTTGCCATGGCAAGGCTTAGGCAAGCCATCATCAGTGCAAAAACTCCTAGCGTTCTTCTTGTGAATTGCCATATTTTGCTCTCTTAAAAATGATTTAAGTGGGGAGAAGGGAATAAATTGATGTGTTTTGCTGTGACATGTTGAGTGCTTTATATAGGTCTGGTTTTGGAAAATGACCCGTTGACCTTTTAATTTTGTAGGGAAGTAATCACAACACTCCATGTATATATTGTAGGGAAGTAATCCCAGTGATAACTATAAGAACAAAGAGAGGTCAAATATAATAGGGCTCGCAGGCCCTATGCCTCTCTACCGCTTAGCACTTAAAATAGGAAAACGACCAAGTATTTACAAGCACTGAAAGACTATATATTACAAGGAGTTTCAAACAAGATATTTCTTAGAGCCACATTGAGCGGGGTCTATTTGCGATGTGAGACCAAGGTTGCCCCGTAACATGCCCCCATCTATTTTGGTGCTGTCCTCAGCCAGTAGATTCTTTTCCAACTCCCATGTATATTCTTCGGCACTACATCCCCTCCATTTAACCAAGTATTCCTATTGGTTCTTGTGTGCACGATACATATTGAGAACGAGGAGAATGTTTTCTGCAACTCTTTTCCCTCGAGCTGGAATCTGGTTAACCTCCTCCAGATTTGTCATCGTTCTGATAACGTGGTTTTAAGAGGCTCACGTGAAGTACCAGATGAGTCTACCACCTCTCGAGAGAGTCCACATTGTACGCCACCTTTTTATGATCGTCACAGGGTCGGTGTACGTCCTCATGAGGCGAGGATCACTGCTACGGTTGGCTTTCCTTTGATGTTGGCTAGATATCTTCACCAATACTCGGTCCCCAACTTTGAACTCCATGAAACGAAGGTTTTTGTCGGCATGTGTTCTACATGTGTGTAACAGCCTTCTCAAGGGCGCTCTTGGAAATATTTACGTTTAATTTCCACTTTAGTGTAAATCTCTTGGCTTTTGTGACCTTGGATCGCACAGCGAGATCCACTTTGGGGTAGTAAGGGTTGTTGTCCAGTGACAATATCAAAAGGGCTCTCGTTGATTGAAGAGCTCGGGAATTGGCACACAACTAGGCCGCATCCAGAAAATTTACCCATTCTTTCTATTTCGCAATCACAAAGTGTCGAAGGTATTTCTCCAACAATCCATTATACCGCTCGGTCTGTTCATCTGATTTCGGGTGCGTTGTACTGCTCACGTTAAGTTTCAAACCAATGATCGGGAAGATATTGGTCCAAAAGTGGCCAGCGAAGCGAGAGTCGCGATCACTGGCAGTATGCTTGAAAAAGAGCTAACTATTGGTGTGATTTTATTTTTGTTTCCATTTATTGCAATGAGGTTTTGTTTTTATGAGTACCATGAAATGATAAGCTACGTTTTCTTCACATAGAAAAAGATTGCTATGATTTAAAAACTTTTTAAGTTATATTTTAAAATATAAATAATTATAACATAATATGAAAAAATTATTGGAACGGTTTTTTTTAAAATATAATTGGTCCAACCGTTATTCAGTCTAATAAGGGACTTTCTTAATTTTCAGTCCTTTTAATGACCAAACAAATCACATCCATCAACTTTATGCCTGTTTCTACCTATTACATAAATTCAAACACCTAATTATATTGTACAAAATACAAAGAAACAGAATCAGCACTCCCTTCATTTTACTGTATTAGCACACTTTTATTTTTTGATGTCTTTTTTTATTGGCACACTTTATAATTTTGGTAACATTCCTTCAATTCCATCTCATCATTATAGTTTTACATACTAAATTTAATTTTATCCACTCATTTCATTCACATAAATTCAAGCACGTGTCAAATAAAGAGAAACAAAGGGATTATGAAATACTCCCTCCGTCCCAAGATTATTGGCTTATTTACTTTTCCAGGGTCTTCAATGATCATGTTTGACCATCGATATCTCTAGTTACATAGAACAATTTCACATAAAAATAATAATATTTAGAAAATAGACGTTAAAATGAATTTTACAATATCTCACATGATATTTTTATTATAGATATATAAATTGATATTTAGGTTCAAAGTTTATAAATTTTAATTTTAAAAAAGCAAATAAGCCAATAATTATGATACTAAGGGAGTATTAATTTGCGCATTAGACATGGGCAAATTATACTGCATCCCGAGGATATGAAACACAGATCCTTCAAAGAAAATTTGTATGGAACACAGATCCTTTAAATGTGGAGTAGTTCATTAATTTTATAATGTCAAGTCTCTATACGTCAAGTTGGCGTGAAACAAGTTCCGATACACCATGTCGGTGTGGAGCTCAAGTGGGGAGACTCACCCCATTCACTCTCCGTGAGCCAGCCATGTGAGATTTTATCCCACCTTGTAATAGTTATGCTTTTCTCATTTTAGTTATGGTGTTCTAAAGTTTATCAGTTCATCAAGTGTATAGAATATACTAGCGTATTACTAGTTTATCAGTTAAAAGTAGATAGATGAACACTGGTGATTGTGCATACAATCAACCATAAATGTAACTCATTTCTAAATATTAATGAGAAGGACTCCGACTATTTGTTTAATTTTTTTATGATGTCTGTGTTTAGAGTAATTGCTGGGGATTCTGTATCACTGGCGGATCTACATGGGGGCTGGAGGGGGCTCCAGCCCCCGCCAAAACAAAAATTCTGGGAAATTCGGGTAGTAAAATTTTTTAAAATAAATTATCAACCCCCTATGATAATGGAAAAAATTGAGAATTTATTTTTTACTGGTAGATTAGCCCCCGCCATGTATGTATCCTGGCTCATCCCCGTATGCTTTGTATACCCGTAATACAATATACAAATTCTTAGTGTATCCACAAATCTGCTTCGAGGGAGCACATCCCTTCACGTTATGGCTAACCAAGTCTTTTCTTTAATGGTCTGCACATTTTAATTTTGACATTTTACGTGCCTGTTTGACTTCTGTATGCAAGTACCTATGTTGTATACTCCCTCCTTACCAGGTGAAACTAAAAACAAACTATTTGGAACTATTATCTATTAAACTTTGACATCATAATTGAATAGATATATAAACAATAATATTCATATGTGATATTGTTGGATTCGTCATAATAAGTAGTTTTTCAAAAGTAATTTTTTGTTTGCCGTTATTTTACGTAGTTAAACATATTAACAGTTAGACAAAAAAATTTATGAGTGTGAAAAATATTTTGTGGAATTTGAGTTGGGATTGAGAGATTACTTGCAACTTGCGACAATTTCCAGTTGCACTGCCCTCTCACCGTCATACATCTTGCAGGTGTAGATGTAGACGGTAAGACGGGCATGTGCATCACAACCGGTTATCTTCATTCTCCTCTTAATGTTTCACCAAGTATATATTTTCCATTTTTCATTTTCCATTTGTTTGTATAACTAAAATGGTTCTGTTTTAATACTTTTTTTCAGTAAAAGTTTGAATCGCTTTCATTCATTTTATTTTATATTTACTTTTATTTTTCATTCTCTATATTCATTCTCTATACTCATCATTTTCTTCATATAATAAATTTAGTTATATTGAAGGGAGATACAAAATTCAGCTTCATATTTCGTTTTTATTCATTATAATTGAATGAGATACAAAAAATAGAATCCACCTTCACATGATCAAATAAAAGAACGCATGATCCACAATACAAAATGTTGTACAAGGGTTTGTGCAACCATAAGTGGATTAATTTACACCCTATTACCTTTATCTAAGTTTTAAATTGGGCCTTTTAAATTACTTTCCAATGATTCTCTTTATTAAGAAATACTTCCTCTATCCCATATTAATCTGCACACTTACTATTTGATAGTTAATACTGTCAAATTTTGACTATATATTTGAATAGATATATAAACAATAATACTATCGTATGTGATATTATTGATTAATTTGCAGTAAATAGTTTCAAAATATTAATTTTTTATTTGTTGTTATTATACGTTGTCAAATATAGTAACGGTCAACCATATTTTTTGAAAATTGTGGGATTTTTTGTAAAAATTAGTCTGGAACGGAGGGAGCATTAGATCTCAAATCCTAAGCCAATTAAGTTTTGAGATATGGCCAAACAAGCATGATTCACTAGTGGACACCACCAGTACCAACAGTTAACAATCAAAAGGACGATGATCACCTCTTAAAAGAATGACAATTTTGAACTGCCGTCCCTGACTCCGCAGTTAAACGTGGCCGGCTATCAACGATGATCATCAAACCGCCATCCATTATCCTGAACCACGGAAATGTTAAATGCCTTGGTTTAACGATTTTAACCGTTGTACACAATTCCGACTTCATAGGTTATATTAGATCTGCATCTGAATTCGAACCGCCACAACCTCCCACTCCACCACCCCAACTCCGCAACTGTCACCACCACCACCACTCCAACCACCAAACTTAAAAAAACCACAACCACCTCGCCATCTCCGGCGAATCACCTTCGGCGCCACTCACATGGCCACTCCGACGAACCAACTTCTCCCGAACCAGAGCTCAGCACCTCCACTCACAGCTCCGGCGATGCGCACCACCTCCAACAAGCAAAACCTCTAGTTCCAACACAGCAGCTCCGTGCGTTCACAGTAGAGCTCCACACCTCGTCACCTTCCGCGGTGGCGAGTCACTTCGTGTTGCTGGCAGAACTTGCTCTGCTCACGGCTATCACCATCGGTCGACAAAACCTACTACTCCAGCTAGGGATGATCATGGGTCTATGACTAGACCCAGACCCACGGGGTCTAGACCCATTGGGTCGGGTATTGGTCCAAAAAATTTAGACCCATCGGGTCCGGGTTTGGGTATGGGTCTAGATTTTTAGATACGGGTCTGAGTCTAAAATACTAAGACCTAGACCCGACCCAGACCCAACCCGTAGACCCATATAAGCCTAAATATATAATTTCACCCAAATTTCTAAATTACTTTCATATTCTCTTTGTGTTTTTATTTCAAATTCAACAAATAATATATATTGTATATTTTGTTATCTTGAAAAAATAATTTTAATACATATTGAACTTCAATTATTTGTATTTAAGATAATATA
>JAULKM010003995.1:0-15223 GCA_032355605.1 Rubia tinctorum | reverse complement strand
ATGTCGATCTTTGAAACACAAGTGAAAGCATTCCCCATAGGTAATGAATGTGATAGGATGAGTGAATGGTTCTATGACCTATAAGAAGTTTGGAAGTGGAAATCCATTGCCCCCAAGGCTTTGTCTTTGTAGTTTTTATTCTTTTTCTTAGGTTGTTGCATGATTAGCTTAGTTACTTGACTTTGCTAGTTTTGTTGTTTTTACTTCCATAACTTAGGAAACCAACCAACCAAAAGCCCCTTTGTTTACTTGCTTTTATATCTATGTATATATGTGTGTGTGTGTGTGTTTGTGCTTATACTCACCCTTGTATGCATGAACCCTTAGGAATATCTCTCTTCTATGTGGACGACCTCGACTTGCCAAACTATCTACTTAGTTGTATTTAGTAAGCAAATTGGGCTTAAAAATAGTATCTTTGAGAGGTACGGCGATGACCTCCCAAGGAGTTTGTCCTTGGTCCTTAGACCCTTCCCAGAATGGTTTGATGTCACTCCTGTCTTGCTCTTTTTGACACGACAATCATGTTTACAGGTTCCCGTCTTGCCACAAATCCAACATGCACCCTTAGGCTTCTTGTTAGACTCTTTGCTTGTGTTGTTAAATGGGCGATTCTACCCATTTTTCTCTTTTGAACTGTCACCCTCTTCCATTATATTAACTGAAGAGAGTCCCACAATCTCTTTATCTTTAGACTTTCCATTTTTTTGTGCCCTTAGAGTTTCCTCTATATGCAAATGGCTTCCGAGTTAAACAAGAGAAAATTCTTCCTTTTTATGCTTAAGCATGTTCTTGAACTCCTTCCATAAAGGTGGAAGCTTGTCGATTATACTTGACACAAAAATAGATTCATTCATTCCATGTTTGTATTGTGCAAATTTCCCTAAACTCCGGAGCATTTCATTACCAGCTCCATAACGGTCCTAGAGTCTGACATCTTGTAATTCATAAAATTATCGACAAGGAACTTCTTACTAGAAGCATTCACATTCATGTATTTTGACTCTAAAGATGACTCTAAGGAATTCCACAACACTTTTACAAATTCAACATTTTGATAAACATCAAAGATTGAGTTAGACATACCATTCAAGATGTGACAACGACAAATGTAGTCATGATTTTCCCATTTGTTCCTGCGACGAGTTTCTTCCAATGGTTCATCATCAGCTGTTCTGTCATTGGAATAGACAAAACATATGCCACTGTCAGAGATGTAAGGTGAAAATGCATCTTCTTCAGCTAGCTATGGAAATTAACACCTTCAAACTTCTCCAGCTTCCCCAACTTGGATGTCATGTCACGTACGGATGCATATTTCGTACGGTAAATAATTATTCTTTAATAATGTGGGATAATATTAGAAGAAACAATTAGCGGTTTGGCTTTTGGAAGATGCATGAGTAAATTTACAAAACTATATATTAATAAATGTTTGTGATTGTTGAACTTTGGTGTAATGAAACTTGGATATCAAATTGAGTAGCGCTAACATACACTTTCCTTAAAGAGTAATTTGTCCTGGTTACTGCCTTGGGTTACACGAATTCTCCCTGAGGATAAAATAATTGAATGCCCTTTTGATCTAGACTTGAAACAAGAGAAATATTTTGAGTACTTTTTGGTTACCGAGTAAATCTGAGAAAATTATAAAATTTTCACTTATCCTTCTGTGCATGCATACGCATGTTGAGGTAGGAGATATCTGAGAAAATGCTACCTTTCGTGGAATTTGTGTGTTATAGGCCAACACTCTTACGGTGCTTCATTCTGATGCAATTCTAATGCAACAAATATTTCCACATGAATGATTATATTTTCCACATCCAATGTACTGTAGTTATCAAAAATGATTTACGAAACAACGCATCTTTCCACGTAAATAATTACATTTTCCACTCCAATGTACCGTAGTTATAAGAATTATAATTAACTCTGAAATGTACATCTTTCCACAGAAGAATAAGACATGTTAGTCATCAAAATTCCGACCAACATAATTCAATACTTATTCTAAAAACAGTAAGCTCTTAGAAAGTTTATACAAGTATGCACTCCGCACCACCGAATTTGTTATAACATCCTCAGCTCACAACAACTCGAATCCAATCATACATAAATAGCTTGTGTTTCTTAAAAAACCAACATGTTGTACTCTCTAAGAAATTGACCTTCATGAATTTGAGACTATTAAACGGACTAGTTCCTTTTCCTGATGTACTTGAAGACATTTTTTTTCCATTTACCCTTCATTTGTTGTTTCTACCTGAATGAATCAGAATCAATCCATTATTGCTTTAACAGATGCCCGATAATCACTCAGATCTTAGATGATATTAACAACAATTTAAATATACAAAGTTCCGGCTATGAATATCTCTGGGACAAGTACTATTATTTTTAAAATATGAAGCCTAAACAGAATGACTTCAATTTTCTAATAATGATTTTTCCTTGCATCTTAGTTTGGTTTGTGTGGTTCTCCAAAAATAGTTACGTATAAAATAACAATAACCAAACACAAACACAACACGAGGAACATACTACATCGCTAAAATTACATTCTTCTGAACATGCAATTCATATTTTAGCGGTACTTAACATCAGTTTATCCTAGATTGTTTGTACACAAGGGCTCTGCAAAATAGATACATAAAATAATCTCTTGGTCTCTTCCATAAGATTTTAAGGTTAGCTTAGACGACTCTTCTCTACAAAATGGGGGAGCTGTGCAGGTTGCATCATAAAAAACAACAAAGGGTTCTATGTGATAGCAGCAACAAAGTCTTTTCCATGTTTTCCCTCCAAGCTAAAGTTACGACTTTACTACCTGGACTAGAGCTTGGAATTTATCATAACATCACCAAAATATAGATTGAAAGCCACTCAAAACTTCTAGTGAAAATAGTCAACAAAAAATTCAATGTCCCTTCGAAGATCCTGGCTGCAGTAAGAAAGATATGGATGCCGCTGAGCACACTCGATATCAGATTTAAACACATCGACAAGGAAGAATTTGGTTTTTGCAGACACACTAGCGAAACATGCCAACAGTGAATAGGTAAATAACATTTTTACATATGCAAGTTTGTTGAATTTTATCAAGAGCAAGATTAAAATGGACTCAGCGTCTTTACACTGATTATAAAGTTAAAATGAAGAAAATAAATTAGGGGAATCCACATATAATATTTTTGATAAATAGAAGTAATCTCCCATCATGTGACGATATCATAAAATACACAAATATTTGTTGTATTTGGAGTTATAGTTTTAAAGAAAAATCCAACCTTCACAAGTTACGATTGGGTTGAATGATATAAACTCAACTCAAGGGAATAGTTTCCACAATGTACCTCTGATTGAAGCAGTTCATAAAGAAATGTATAGTTATAGTGTATTGAGACCAGTAAAATACCATGATTTTCACTAATAGTGTTAAAAAATTGATCGTGGGAAGGGTCAAAGAAGGTTCGTTTACTCTAAACTTCAAAAGAAGGATCAAATGGATTCCATTTTATTGACCTAAATTGGGATGCTAATAAAACTCGTACAAAAATGCATAAAATGAATATTATGAAAGGGGACAAAATATGTGACCATCATATTAGCTCTCCTAAATAAGTGGCAATGATGTGGTAGCCACCTGGGTTGATGGAACTTAGGAACCCAAATAATATGTGATGAAGTACCTAGCTGCCTAAGTAAAAAAATCCTTTTTTGAGGTTAGGTTCTGTAACACTGGAAGGTTACAAAATGTAAATTAGTATTCTCTTTCCAAGTGGACCTCACTAAAAAGTTACTCGGATAAATCTTATCTCTAAGGGGTATACACACAATGAGTGTTGGCCTAATTTAGGAAAAAGCAAGTGAAAGCTAGATGATATTGATTTTTCTTTATTTTTTATTTTATGAAAAACATGAAATTTTCTTGATAGGAAGGAAGCATGATGGAAAGTTGAATTCAAAACAATTCACTTCGTCTCAAAGAAACATTGTTTTACAAGTTTTGTTTTATTCTTTAAAATTCGGTTCTAGGTGATCAAAGGAGAATTAAATTTTACAAATTAAAGTTTTTTAATAATTTGTTAATGTGAAATACAATTTAATTAGTTAGGCTCACTAATTTTAATTTCTTTAATCATTCTGTATGAACTTGATTTTAAAAAAATGTTAAAATTTAATTTCTACTTTCAAATATTCTGCATATGCAATTAAAGTATTGGTGTATTCATTCCACTGCACTGGCACATGAATACCAAAATTGGTAAATACGAGATTCATCAATAAGTTTACTTCTAATTTTGTCCAAAATTTAAAATCGAAGAAATTAATTCTTCTGAACAAGTATTCCTTTACCCATTTTTCTATGACAAATATAAGTTGCATCCCAAAGAGGGAGAGATATGCATTTTTTTAAAAGGTAACAAAAAATCCCATAACAAAATATCTTCTTACAAGCTAAATTCAATACAAATTATAACCCTAAATTAAATGGAAAAGGAAAATTATTTCCAAAATAAATATTAGACAAAATCAAATGGTATTCCCCACAATTTAATAAGTCACACCATATCCAGAAGGTTTATTAAAAATTATTGTGTGCTAAATCTTTTATTACAACATATATCATCAATATATGTTTTATAAATTGCATAAAAATAAACAAATTTTCAATTAATAATATTAATAATAAAAATAAGAGGTGATGAGAATACATGAAACTATTTTCAAATGAAAAGTCTAGTGCATTAGTAATGTATTTTAAAAGGGTACATTATACACACAAAATAATTTTAAAATTACTACCCACTAATGAATGAGAATATATCTCAATAATTGTGTAATGGTAAACGATAAAAATAACCAAAAATTGCTTCCAGGACCAAGACTTCCACTTATTGAGTTATGAATCAAATATTCCATGCTAAATATTTTAGTTTTGTGGCATATATTATAACATGAGAAGGAATATATTTTACATGTCATCAACATATATCATCAGTAAAAAAAGGGGTTGCTACATGCACCATCTACGACAGGGGAAGAACCATCGTTTCTTTGAGGTGCATTAGAAGGTATAGTAAATGCCGCATGAAGCACATTATCTACTTGAACAGTTGTTGGTGTATGTACTGAAAATGAAGAAATCTCAAGAAGATATGGACCACTGTAATCCAATGGCATGACTGGTGGATCCAATAGCAGGGAGCCTAAATACCGTTGTAGGACTCTAAACTGCAAGTTAAAAAATAATGTTAACCTATTAAATTACTATCAAAAATTTTTTTGCATTAAATTTCTATAATATTGGCGCTTTTTTCCATGTCATCTATTAAATAAGAAACATTTATAGTTCCTTCTAACATAACCCAAGGGGGGTTTAGTTAGGTTTAAAGTTATAAATTAATAATTGCTTTTAGTATTTTGATTTATAAATACACAAATATATCCAAGTGATCACCAATTCTAATGGGTAAAAATGAGGTTTCGAAACAAAATGCTTACAAAAATATTATGGGATAGTTGTATTCATTCTAAAAATTAAAATGAAAATATGTTTTAAAAAAGAATGGTAAACATATGCAAGTGTTATGAAATAAAGAAACCAAGACAAGATAGTTTATCACACACAATTAGAGTTCTCGACTAGTTGTGTACTTCAAGTTGTGAATAGGGGAATGCAAAAAAAATTTACTGTTTAATTTATTAAATCCCACATAATTTGGAATTTAAATCTTTCAATATTCTATCGTGTATATTGTGTACGTGCTTAGGAACACATTAATTCAAGTTAAATAAAGTACTGCCTGAAAAATTATAAGTTAATAAGATGTTCTGATAGATTGATAACAGACTAATTTTATCGTAGATGTGAGTTTAAATCTCACTTATAAAAATATTACAATGAAAAGGATATTTGAAAACATTGAGTAGAGATACATACCTCATTTTCATCCTAATATTCTCTAACATTATTGGAGATTGAACCACGCCTTGATGAGCGCATTTTGCTCAAATATTGTTGGAACAAGCATTTTTAAGACTAGCATTGTCCACTTGAAGTTGGATGCTTTCAATCTTCAGATCGTGATTGACGTCTCGTTGATGTTTTGTCTGGAACATGTGATACTAATAAGGTTAAAAACCAAGCTCGAGTAAAACAAAAAAAAATCTTTAAAACTAAGAATAACTTCAAGTTAAGGTAGGGAGTAACATAGTTAATAGATTTTCAACAATAAATATGTAGAATTCTGAGTCGTGCAACCATCATAGTTAGCGCTTGCATTCTAGTACTGCTACTATATCTCCACATTTTACTAATAAATAATGGACGAATAGTTGAATACATAACATAGAAACTTTCAAATGATTAATAACAATATTTTAATTATGAAATTATTATTGTAACCTAAAAATTAATGTCGAGTTCAAAAAATAATTTGTTTGAGAGAACATGTAAATGTAAAGGTTATTCCATTCTCCTTATTATGAGTTCGGTGGTTCAAGATGTGTTTTTAAAATGAAACATAATTTTATAATAAAATGTATTTTTAATTTTTGATGATAATATGCATTAGTTTTATAATCATTGTTCTAAACAATAATTAAAAAATGTATTTAATTATAGATAGTTTAAACCACATATAAATAAGTAATATAAAAAATAAATATTTGGAAGTACATAAGTTAAAAAGGAGAAAGGAGGTATGAAATGAACATATTGATATTGAAAATATTTAGAATGAAGAGAAAGTTTTGGGAAATGAGGCATGTCAATAAACTCATTGGCATACCACTCTATCCTTTAATTTAAATTTTGTATTTTTAGTTTTAATATTATAAATTATAAGTTAAAACATGTAATAAGGGATGTTTGAATTTGAAAATTTAAGATAAATATTATAATTATAAAAAATACAACTTTAAACTTAAAAAAACTTTATTTAAATTTAACATTTTAGTGTTTAATTTAAAAATTGCACTATACAAGTGAATAAATAAAATGAATTGTCCAGAATTTAACAAAAGAGATTAATATGATAGATAATATGCAAACATGTGGTGCAAGTGAAACTATAAATTTATTATGGTGATGTAAAAGTAAATTAACCGCTATTGTGGAATATATTATTTTTGATAGTGAGGGTACTTGATATGTAAATTTTCTTATGACTAAAAAATTCGTGGGATTAAATTTAAGAGTGAAAGCCCTAGTTAAGAGGACATTATTATTTTTAAATTAACTATTTTAAAATTATTACTATTTTTTGTTCTAGTATTAATAATGTATCATTTAAATAGTTAAAAAATATTCTTACAGAAATCATTAATCTCAAATATACAATTTTCAATTAGGAAATCATATGTAGTTGTATATTTTTCATCCAAAATGAAAGAAAATAATCATGATTTAATTTCTTATATTTTTATTTATATTATTAATTATATATAAAATATTATTTTGCATTGAATTTATTTAAATTTTAAGGCTTTGATTACTTTGAGTTGAGAATGTTTGTTTTGGAACCAAAACATGACTTGTGTCGGATCCATTCCGAGGGCAGCACCAATGGCGGTTCGTTGTTTTTCGGTTGGATTTGAAAATTCCAGGAAGAACCTATATAACAACATAAAAATTAATATAATTAAATTAAATTTTAAAAATATATAAATACATTAATAATATCTCATCTATTATAAGATTTATAAGAAAATTAAATGTCCAACAAATACTTAAATTTCATAAAAGTAAATAAATATATATATACACACATAAAAGACAATAAACTTTACTATGAGTTTTAATGCAGCGATGTCCTTTTTTAAATTAAAGGATTTTCTACACTAAATTAATTATATCTGATTAGAAAAAAACTATATCTGATTCCATGACAGTCTAAATAAATCATTTAAGAAAATGTATATTTATAATTCTAAAAAACCTAATGGATACTGCTAATAATTCACCAATTTCTCTGGATAAATGTATATGTCATGATAATAATATAACAAGAATTTGAATGTTAAATTAAATATTTATATAAATTCTCAGTAAACGAATATCTTACGATTCTAGTTATTGAATTTGTTGGTGGGTGTGACTCTTTCTTCTGTGTATCATAACATCCTTGTCTTGGTTTTCAGAAAGTGTAAAAATATTACTAGAGCTTCCTCCCTGAGAAATAAATTTTAATTCTTATCAAAATGTAATATTTCAATTTTCAATTTTCAGTGGTATTTGATTAACATGTATATAAATAATAATAAATAATAATTTTTCAACCAATCTAAAATAATATTTTCAAAATAATGTTTCCGAATCTTAATTATAAGATTAGGATAGAAAAAATTATTTTTGATCAAACGCTTGGTGAGAAAATCAATATATCCAGTTGACCAAATTTAAATTGAGACCATACAATTTCTCTATTATTGTAAAATCAATAAAAAATCTAGATTTTGTTATTTAGTTAAAAGGCAAGACATGTGTGAATAAAATATGTGGGATGTGAATTGGAATGATTTGTTCATCCTCTATGAAAATAAACTTTAGATTAAACGATAATATTAGTAAAAACTATGATGGAATTACATCAAAACAATGAAAAATAGGGTATGAAAACATCATCTAATTTTATATTGACAAATTTTGGAATTACAATCTATAAACATGAGCAATCTTGGATGATTAAATTACTCTCTTTTTACGTGATTTTGTAATAATTCAAACTATTACCACAAACATATAATTCAAACCAAAAAATAATTCCAATCAGGTGGGGAAGGGATGGGGAGAGAACTATTTGTGGAAAATAAATAAAATTTCAAATTTCATTATGTAGTTAGAAGACAACACCTAAGTTATTACAAAAGGTGGGATGTGAATTGGAATAATTTTATTTATCTTTTAAGAAAATAACTAAAAATTGAAAAAATAATATAATTAATAAATATAATTAAATAGAGCGAAGTGCTACAAAATAAGCCATGGAAACATAATCTAATTTTATATTGATAGATATTCGATTTATAAACTTGATAATTTTTGGATGAGTTAATTATCTCCTCCATAGTCCTGGGTATTGAAATAATCCGACATTCCTGAAAGAACCAAAGTACAGTTCTGATGAAAAAACAATGAAAATGAGGGATGTGAGGGAATGAGGAGGGAACTACTTGAAGACAAGAGTTTGAAAAAAAAATTCACCTTTAATAAAAGAAATAATTTATTGAGAAAAAATAGAGCATGGAGATATATTTAAGGAATTTTTACTTCAATCAAAAACTAAGAAACCAAAAAACCATTAATTTTGAATTTGAAAATCAATTTTGAAGTTTAAAAAATTCCATAACTAATTCAATGAAAGGTTTAAACAAAATATATCTCAAGGATGCTACCTAAGAATGGTGCTATGAACAAAGTCAAAAGGATCGCTGTATTTATATAGAAATTGAAACTACTGTGACAGTAAAATCAAAAAGATATTTAAATTTCATACTTATTGAATTTTCCAAGTCAAATTAATAAATATAATTTTTCAAAATGCATTAATTATTAGTTAAATTTACAGTTAATTACGAGTATATAGAGGACTCTTTAAAGCTAAATATTCAATAAATTATATACATAAAGACATATGTGTAATACATTTGATTTTTTTAATGAATCAAATTACGTAAAACACTTGTATATGCGTTGTCAAGCATAAATTGCATAGACTTTACTGTTAACATACATTTACTACTTTTCTTATTTCAACATCAAGAATTCTCAAATTAATGGAAAATAAATATTTTGGCACTCTGAATTGTTTCAATGTAATTTAATTAAATGACAATCAATAAAACGTCGATAAGTAATATTTAGATTACCACAAGTAATATGTGTTGGAAAAAATTTGTAAGATAAAATCATATATTATCATATTCGTCAACAATTTTGAAATTTCAGTGCAAGTTTGTTCAATTTGAACTAACAGTGTAGTTATAGTTCCCTGAGACTAGTAATTTGAGTGGAATTTAGTGGAGTATGGTTCCCTCCACTATTGGTCGAATCTTGAATGCTTTCCTTGATTTCTTGTTAGTGCGTTTTGGGTGGAGTCTGGGTCGCTTCACTATTGATTGTCTTGGATGGAATATCAGATGAACTATGGGAGGTTCAGATATGAATTCAGAGTGTGGAGGTTAGAGGGAGAGAATGGGTTGTAATTATGCGTGCCTTACAAATGAATTCTAACTGCCTATTTATGAACATCTCTGATCTATTAGAAATGATATTGAATGAATTTTAAAGTCCGTAGTATAGTCTTGGGTGGTGTTTGGATCCCACCATTATCTTCTATCTTCTTAATGGAATCAGAGCAGAATTTGGGTCCCTCCGCTTCTGATTGTCTTGTATGGAATTTGAGTGGAGTTTAGTGGAGTCTGGGTCCCTCCACTATTGGTCGAATCTTGAATGCTTTCCTCGATTTCTTCTTAGAGTACTACAAGCTACCTTCTCAGATAGTGAAAGTCTCACATCTCTCTTTCACTAATGGCACAACAATCTTATTGAAATACTCTAAAACTGGGATTTAAAAAAACAATCAGCTTCCTAAAACCCTACGAGATGGCCACTGGTCAAAAGGCCAGTTTCAAAAAATCTTCTTTCTTCAAATCATAACTCACTCCGCTACACATAATTAGAAACATAAAAGCATACACCAAAGTGATTAAAGGCAACTTCCTATTTAAAAATCTAGGAAGCCATATATTTATCGGCAGAGATAAGAACACATATTTCCTAAATATGGTTACTGCAGTTAAGGCCAGATTCAATCCTGGTAGAACAAATTCTTATTCTAGCTGGCAAATTTTTGTTAATCAAACATATCCTTTCCTAATTTCCACACAATCTAATAACGGTTTTAATGCCAACTAAACACATGTTTGACTTTATCCATAAAATTATATGGAGATCTTTGACACTGAAACATTACTGACTCTCAAACCAAAATTATATGGAGATTTTTCCCAAATTATGCTACCCAAAACATGAAAATGGTTTAGGTTTCAAGAATCATCATACCATGACCAAAAGCTTTTCAGTAAAATTCTGGTGGAATCTTCAACAAGGCCAATACTTGTGGAAAAGTAATATAGTCAATGCAAGAACATCATAAAAATTCAAAATCATGGAAAATAATTAAGGAATTTCTTACGATCTCAATGCAAAATACTAATATCAGTAAAAGGAAAGGCCAGGTCTCTTTTTTGGATGCCAATTGGTTAAACCTCACACCACTAACAAATCATTTGGAACTTTACTTTAAAATTACTTTCCGTGACTTATCTATTTTTGAATTTGATTTAACAACCAAACATACTAACATGAATCTTTAAGAAACAAGATCTTAAAATAGTCTCTACACACTCTATAAACAAAGCCATCAACTTTTTCCAGAATTTCAATATTTTATGATCTTAAAACCCACACATAAGGGACTCTTTAGTCTTAGATAAGATTATAAGCTCATAAGACACAAAAAAGAGAAGATCCTTTGTTTTTAACATATCTAGTATGTTGTACTCCATAATAATTGAGCTTTATGAATTTGAGATTATTAAACAGACTAGTTCCTTTTCTCGATGTACTTGAAGACATTTCTTTTCACTTACGATCCATTTGCTGTTTCTACCCGAATCAGAATCAATCCACAATTGCTTTAACATATGCCCGATTATCACTCAGTTCTTGGATGATACTAACAAGGTTTTACATATACAAAGCCCCAGATCTGAATATATTTGGGACAAGTACTATTATTATTAAAACTTGAAGCCTAAACAGAATGACTTCAGTTTTCTAATAAGGATTTTTCCTTGTATCGTAGTTTGTTTTGTGTTGTTATCCAGAGACAGTTACATATATGATAACAATAACCAAACACAAACAGAACACAAGGAAAATACTACATCGCTAAAATGACATCCTTTTGAACATGCAATTCATATTTTATTGGGACTCAACATCAGTCTATCCTAGATTATTTGTACACAGGGGCTCTGTAAAATAGATACAAAAAATAATATCTTGGTCCATTCCAGAAGATTTTAACCTTAGCTCAGATGACTCTTCTCTACAAGTCGAGAGAGCTGGTGCAGGTTGCATCATTAGAAACAACAAAGGGTTCCATGTGATAGCAGCAATAAAGTTTTTTCCAAGTTGTCAATCCAAGCTAAAGTTACTGCTTTACTGCATGGACTACAACTTGGCATTTCTCAGAACATCCCCAAAATACAGACTGAAAGCCACTCAAAACTTCTAGTGAAAATAGTCAACAAAAATTTCAATGTCCCTTTATAGATTCAGGTTGAAGTAAGAAAGATATGGATAATGATGAGCAAGCTCGATTTCTGATTCAAACACATCTACAGGGAAGAAAATTTTGTTGCAGACTCACTAGCCAAACATGCCAATAGTGAATAGGTAAATAACATTTTTACACATGCAAGTTTGTCGAATCTTATCAAGAGTAAGATTAAACTGGACTCATCCTCTTTTCACTGATTATAAAGTTCAAATGAAGAAAATAATTTTATATACAATTAGGGGTATCACATATAAATATTTTGATAAATAGAAGTAATCACCCATCATGTGACGATATCATAAAATGAACACAAACATTTGTTGTATTTTGAGTTCTAGTTTATAAGGAAAACCCCACCTTTACAAGTTACGATTGGGTTGAATGATATAAACTCAACTCAAGGGAATATTTTCCACCATGTAACTAACATTGAAGCAGTTCATAAAGAAATGTATAGTTATAGTTTACTGAGACCAGTAAAATACCATGATTTTCACTAATAGTGTTAATAATTTGAACGTGGGAAGGGTCAGAGAAGGTTTGTTTACTATAAACTTCAAAATAAAGATCAAATGGATTCTATTTTATTAACTTTAATTGGGATCCTAATAAAACTCGTACAAAATGCAGAAAATAAATATTATGAAAGAAGAGAAAATATGTTACCATCGCATAAGCTCTACTAAAAATGTGACAATGATGTCATAGTTACCTGGGTTAATGGAACTTAGGAAGCCAAAGAATATGTGATGAAGTACCTAGATTATTAAGTAAAAAAAATATTGTTTCAGGTTAGGTTCCGTAACATTGGGAGGTTACAAAACGTTAATTAGTATTCCCTTGCCAAGTGAAACTCAATTAAAAGTTGCTCGGATATATCTTATCTCTAAGGGGTATGCACAAAATGAGTGTCGGCCTAATTTAGGTAAAAGCAAGTGAGAGCTAGATGATATTGATAATTTTATTTTTTATTGAAAAACATGCAATTTTCTTGATAGGAAAGAAGCATGATGGAAAGTTGAATTCAAATCAATTCACTTCAGATTCAAAGAAACATTGTTTTACAAGTTTTGTTTTATTATTTAGAATTATATTCTAGGTGATCAAAGGGGAATTAAATTTTACAAATAATAGTTTTGAATGATTATTTGTTAAAGTGAAATACAATTTAATTAGTTAGAGCTCACTAATTTTAATTTCTTTAACCAATCTGTATGAACTTGATTTTCAAAAACTTATTAAAATTTAATTTCTACTTTCAATTATTTTGCATATGTAATTCGAGTATGGTGTATTCATTCCACTACACTAGCACATGAATGATAAAATTGGCAAATATGAGATTCATCAATGAGTTTACTTCTAATTTTATCTGAAATTTAAATTTCAAAACATTAATTCTTCTAAAAATTTATTCCTTTACCAATTTTTCTATGACAAATATTAGTTGTGTGCCAAAGAAGGAGAGATATGCATTTTTAAAACAAGGTAACAAGAAAATCCCATGACAAAATATCTTCCTTCAATTATAAGCTAAATTCACCACAAATTGTCACCCTAAATTAAATGGAAAAGGTAAAGGAAAAATTATTTCCAAAATAAAGCATTAGACAAAATCAAATAGTATACTCCACAATTGAATAAGCCACGCCATATCCACAAGGTTTATTAAAAATTATTGTGAGCTTAATCTTTCTATACCAACATATATCAATAATATATATTTTATAAATTGCATAAAAATAGACAATAGTTCAACTAATAACATTAATAAGAAAAAGAAGAGGTGATGAGCATACGTGAAACTATTTTAAAATGAAAAGTATAGTGCATTAGTAATGTATTTTAAAAGCAAATATTATACACATTGAATATTCAAGAAAATACCACCCACTAATGAATGGAAATATATCTCAATAAGTGTGTGTAATGTTAAACGAAAAAAATAACAAAAGTTTGCACAATATTCTTTCACTCATTATGTTGCTGAGTGGTGGAAGAATGTTAAAAAAAAGACAGAATGCCGGAAAGAGACCTATCTCCACCTGAGAGAGATTAAAGACGGAGTTGCGCACATATCATGTTCCACCGACTTATCTAATGGAACAACACTCATGCTTGGCCAATATGAAGCAAGGTAATCGAACAGTTGATGAATATTGGCAAGATTTGGAGTTAACTATGAGAAGAGTCGATATGAAGGAAGACGATGCATTCATTAAGAATCGTTTCATTGAAGGATTGAGAGAGAACCTTCAAACTCCAGTCCACCTTCAACATCATATTTCCATGGATGATTTGTTAATGAAGGCAAGGTTGGTGGAGAGTACATTGCGGCCAAGGAAGCAACAAGTTAATTTCCCAAGTCAACGATCAGGATTTGACTATGGAAATCCCAATTTTGGCCGAGGGAGATCATCCCCTATGGGCGGCCGAGGTTCGGCCTCTGTGTACTCAAATCCGACATTTTCCAATGAGAGAAAGACCACTCCTCAAGTTTCGAGCCCACGGTCATCAAGGAGTCCAGGTAAGTCTCCGGTATCTTCTTCAAATTTGATTTCGGTTAGCAAATATACTTGTTTTCATTGTAAGGAGAGAGGTCATGTTCATAGTAACTTTCCTCATGCTAGAGTTTTAACCACCATTGAAGAAGAAGAAGACGAATACAAGGACTTTGGCACAGAGGAAGAACCATTTGATGAGGAAAACATCATAAATGATCACGGTGAGCAAGGTCCAGAAACACAAGGTAATTATGTGACTTTGAGAGTGCTGAACTCGCAGATGGCCGAGACTCAGGTACAAAGAATGAACATTTTTCATACTCGTTGCCTTGTGAGAGATAAAAATTGTTTGATGATCATTGA
>JAULKM010003994.1:0-31577 GCA_032355605.1 Rubia tinctorum | reverse complement strand
TGTTCTCAGCTCCAATAATCTCAGCTCCAATAATCTCAATAAACCCATCTCAGCTCCAATAATCTCAATAAACTCATCTCAGCTCCAATAAACTCATCTCAGCTCCAATAAACTCATCTCAGCTCTAATAAACTCATCCCAGCTCCGATAAACTCATTTAGCTCTTCCCAACTAAACTAAATTAATCTCAGATCCAATCATACCCAATTCAGCTCAACTGGACAGGGCAATTTTCAACTGATTATTTAGCAGGTCTTGTCACCCTTTTAAAGTCATATTCAAATTATTCAAGTCAAAGTCTTGAATAAAAAAACCACCTTTCTATAATCATATAGAAACACAGGGTTAAAATAGAATTATAAAAATGCAACTCAAAAATTTTATCTTGATTTCATCTAATTTTTCATTTAAAGCTTTGTCTTACCTTAATTTATGCAAAGACCGTATTCAAGAGATGGACTCTTAAAAAAATTATGTAAATTATAATTGGGACAGGGGAGTAGACAATCAGATTCAAATCTATTTCCTAACAAATAATTAAGAAATTAAAGAATATATAATAATTAATTTTAGTTTAAGGATAAATTATTTCTTAGAGAAAGTCTGGATTTTTTAAGGAATTGTAAAGATCAGTGACTTCATTACAATTGAAGAAGTTTACAAGTTTCTTATATCATGGGCAATTGTGGTTTATTAATGGTAAGAAACCACACAAGCTCACAGTGATCGTTTCTTACTAAGAAACCACACTCTCACTCATATGGTGGGGCCTGCCTGACACACTAACTTCATAATAAGTTTCCGTTTTCTTGATTTTATGTCTACAATAGCCTTCGAAAGTTCAACATAATTTTCAAAAAAAATTATTCAAAAATATGATATATTCAAAAACGAAAAAAATGAAAGATCGAAAGTTAAGTGGGGTCTATGAATAGTGGAGAGTAGAATATAGAAAATTAAGTGGGGACTATGAATAGTAGAGAGTAGTTTCTTACTATTGTGGAGAAAAAATGGGGTGGTTACTTAGGTGGTTTCTAAGGGTAAGGTGGAAGAGAGAGATCGAAAGTAATAATATATTTAATTGGTAAGAAACCAACAAGTGATTTCTACAATTGCACTTGGTCTTAAGTGCATGTGAGGATCACTGGTTTATTACTACTCATCCCGTCCGTGGGATAAGATGAGCAGTAAGCGCGTAACAAGTAAGGAAGTCCAATAAGCCAGAGGATAAAATGGTCTCTTGCTATTAAAATTAAAGTTGTAAGCAGGCACAGTTAGTTAACGAATTAGAAGCCATGGAAGTTAATCTGTTAGAGTTGTTAGGATATTAATAGAATGTGAGAACAGAGAGAAAAACATGTGATTTTTGTGAATCTTTTCAAATGCTATTTTCCTTCTTCAACTTTCAATTTCCTTTTCCCTCTTTTCGTTTTTGTTCTTCTTCTTCTTTGTAAAAAAACTACATAAAATTCAATACAGTTCCTTTTCTAGACCTGTATAGATACTTGATCGTGAAAATTTTGGTATTAGAGACGATGATTCTTGGTAATGTGGAGAGTACACAGCTTAAAACCATCGAGAACCATATGAAGGATCGGGATTTGAAGATGTTAGAGCTAACGATGAACTTGAAGTCAAAGTTAAAGCTGCAGAACAATCAAGTTTATGCTGCCATTGAAGAGAATTGTGGAGAAATAAGCAAGGAATTGGAGGACATGATGGATGAGTTGGTGAACCACATATTTCAACAATTTGGGGACAAGATTTTAGCGCTTTTCCAGAAGAACAGTGAGAAAATCAAACCAAGAGAAGATAAAAAAAACTAGCTACTCACTTGCTCACAGTACGACTTAGTTTCAAGGTAACTCTCATGTAGCTCAAAACCTTGGTTATATGTAAGGAAATCGTGTTAATCATCTATCAAGAGAGGAAACAACTAGGGAGGATGATAACAACTTTAGTTGGAGAGAAAAAATGGTAGATCATCAGGTAATCAACAACCAAAGATAGAGCATTATGTTTTCAATGGAGAGAAACTGCGAGAATGGATTAGGAAGTGCGAGAAGTTTTTCAGTTTTTTCCAGATTCAGGAATGATAGAAAATCAAAGCTATAGATATCTACTTAGAAGGAAAACTGAGGTGTGGTTTTAGGGAGAGAGATTTATCAAACCTCATTGGAACTGGATTGATTTCAAGGAAGCGATTATGAAAAGATTCAGATAGTTGGGAGGCAGAGATGAAGTGGAGGAATTCAATAAGCTGTTTCAGAAAGATAGTGTCTGAAACTATCAAGAGAATTTTGAAAATCTCATATCGCTAATAATCTGTAAGAATCCTTCGTTGCTTGAGTACTATTTCATTTCTAGTTTTATAAGTGGACTTAAAGATGATTTGAAACCCATGTGTTAGAATAAATCATATTACTGATTAGTTTATGATAAGTTTGATGACTAGATTAGAGCACTTTCCTTATTTCAATTCTATTGTAATCTCTATATATATTCAGTATTGCAATAAAGAAACATTTACGGAAAATCATTCTATCATGGTATTAGAGCCTCTTCTGATCCAAACTCTTAAACCATAAAAAAATTCTCTCTCTTTTCCTCCTGGCCGCCGCATCACTCTCCCCCCCTTCAATTATTTTTCCGGCGGCCGTATAATCCCTCCCTCCTCTTCCGATCCAAATTCCGGCAACACCCCTCTCACATCATGGATGGAAAAAAACTCTCCTACAACATTCTCCTCCATATGATGCAGTCAAGCTCACTTCATCCAACTATCTACTCTGGAAGCGTCAAGCTGGTTATGTTCTTCGTCCTCAAGGTCTATAAGGTTTCATTGATGACACTACTCCCTGTCCGGTTCTTCCCTCTATACTGCTGGCCAACCCATTACTGTCTTTTGCCGCCACAGTCTCATCTCCTCCTGGTGGCCTAAGACTGATCCAAAGATTGCTTATAAGAAAGCAAAAGATTCTCCTGATCAATGGATTGCTGAAGATCACTGTGTCTGCAATTTGTTGTTGTCTTCTCTCACCGCTGAAGTTCTTGAGGAATTTTCGGATTACACAACTTCCAAGGCAATTTGGGAAAATCTCGTGCACATTTATTAGAACAGTAGTGCCTCCATCATTCTTCGTCTTTGTGCAGACACGCATGGTATTCACAAAACTAGTACAGTTCATGTACATCATCTCAAATTTAAAGATATTTTTGAACCATTATCTGTTATGGGCAATCAACTTTTGAATGTTGATAAGATAGTAAGGTTTTTTACTACTCTTGGTTATGAATGTAAAGATTTTTCTACCCCTTGGATTATTGATGTCCCTACTTCGTTGTATGTGGATGTTCTTGCATGTGCCAAAAAACACGAGGCCTTTTTACAAATTTTGCAAGGACATTCAGGACCAGCAGCTGGACCAGTCGTATTTTAGACCGGGGATTAACCCCCAGCCGGTCGCGCATGGGATCACGCAGCACGGCGACCTGCAGTCCTGGTCCCCTTCTTAGGCGGCTGGTCAAATCCCAGGCCGTGGTCATTCGCATTGCACCTGGTGTGGACCGCTCAGTCATTATGTTATGGAACACTATCAGATGCTGGCCTAAACACGTCGTTCCGACACTATACATTTGGCAGAAAATTATTTAGTTCCGCAGCATTCAGAGCCATCCTCTAGAGTTTCAAATTGGTATATTAATTCGGGAGCTACCAGTCACATGGCATCCTCTGCATCAGGCCTAGACAGTATCACCTCATATACTGGTAAATCTGAAGTTCTTTTTGGTAATGGTGCTCCTATTATGATCTCTCATATTGGTGATTCTAAAGTTCATGAGAATTTGCGATTATCTGATGTTATGGTTGTATCTGTAATTACTATGAATTTATTGTCGATTAGTAATTTAACCAGAGATATGGATTTACTGATTACATTTGATTATTGGAACTTTTTGATATTGAACAAAGTAACTAGGGTCATCGTGGGCTGGGGGCACAGTGAGGATGGACTTTAATTTTGGACCGAGGAGAGTCAGCATTTGTCTCAGTTTTACAGAAGAATAAGATTCAAGCTTCTTACGAGCTATGACATGCACACCTAGGCCATGTACCTAGTGCAGTTATTTTTAGTTTGCATACGTCTAGATTGCTTTCTGTTTCATCTTTGTTGCCTAAACCGCATACATGCGCCCATTGTGTTATGGTGAAAGGTCAACGATTGGATTTTGTTGAGAACCATAAACATGTTGATCATGTTTTTAATTTAGTACATTGTAATTTATATGGGCCTTCCCCGGTTTTATCTGAAAATTATTTTTAATACTCTGCCTTATTTGTGGATGACTTTTCTAGATTTACCTAGTTATATCCACTTCGTCACAAATAAGATTTTGTTGACACCTATATGCAGTTTGAGGCGTTTTTCAAAAATCATTTTTTTGCAAAAAAAAAGGTTTTGCCACTGATTTTCTTAACAATCATCTCAGTTCTCATTTTTTGACGAAAGGGATACATCATCAGATTTCTTGTCCGTCAACTCCGGAGCAAAATTGGCGTGCAGAATGTAAACATCGCCATGTTGCAGAGATGGGCCTTATGATGTAATTTCATTCACATTTACCGATATCTCGCTGGGATGATGCGTTCATGACAACTGTCTACATTATCAAACATGTACCTACTCCAGTCTTGGATGGTTCTACGCCTTATGGTCTTCTGTATCATCGGGATCCCGTTTATGCTAACTTTCATCCATTTGGCTGTTGGGTTTTTCCATTTGTTCGACCATTTGCTGATCACAAGCTGTCTCCTTGCAACATTCCTTGTATTTTCATTGGGTACATTTCCCAATACAAGGGTTTTTGGTGTCTCGGTCCATCGATGGTAAGGTTTATGTTACTCGGCATGCTAGGTTTGATGAGACTTATTTTGTGTTTACTTCGTCTACTGATTCAGAGATTGATTCTCCTTATTCAGTGTAGGACGTCTCTGCATTTATTGACCTTGATTCTGAGTCGGCACCTACAACACCTCATCCAGCTCCAACGGCGTCCCCACATCAGGCAACACATGCACTGTCGCCCTGTACCGTTTATTTGGATGTCTCAGACTCTGCACCGGCCACCGCCCCTTTAGCTGGAGCCATCGGCCAGAATCCTTCACCATCAACAAAGCGGGTCACCCCTACCCAGTCTCCGACTACTTCTCCTTTAGCCGCTCCGCGCCATCTCCGGCACACCCTCACGGGATGGCCACTCGTTCTACGACTGGTGCCATTCAGCATTGTGATTACTCAGATATTCATTCTCATTGTTTTCTAGCGGCTCTTTTGGCTCAGCAGGAGCCAACTGATTATCGTTCTACACTTCAGGATCCAGCCTGGGTTTCTGCTATGGATGAGTAGATTGCAGCACTTTGTTGTCATCACACTTGGAATTTTGTTCCCCGCCCTTTGGACGCCAAAGTTTTTAGTTCCAAGTGGGTTTATATCCTGAAGTTCAGACCAGACGGTGCAGTTGATCTACATATGGCATGCTTAGTGGCACAGGGCTTCTCTCAAATTCCCATTTTTGAATTTTACAACACTTTCTGTCTTGTAGTCAAAGCCTCTACAGTTCGAACAGTTCTTGCTATTGTGACCATGCGCGCCTAACCCCATCATCAGTTGGATTTGAAGAACGCCTTTCTAAATGACGTGCTTGATTCCCTTGTTTATATGGAGCTACCAGTTGGCTACAAGAACCTATTTATCTGGACTATGTTTATCGTCTGCGTAAGGAAATTTATGGTCTGAAGTAGGCTCCTCGAGCATGGTTTCAGCGGTTCAGCACGTATCTATCTCAGCTTGGTTTTCTATGCAGTTTGGCCGATGCGTCTCTTTTTGTGTTGTATCAGGGTTCTTCACTACTTTAACTGCTTTTCTATGTCGACAATATTATTTTAACTAGGAATGACACTACACTTATTTGGTAGTTTATCGATTACACCCATCAAGAGTTTGTCATTAAAATTTTTGGTACGCTACATTACTTTCTTGGCCAAGACGTCACGCCTACTGCCTCTGGTCTTCTTCTAGGTCAAGCGAAGCATGCTCAGGATATTCTCACTCGGGCTGGTATGTCAGACGCAACACCCATCTCTACTCCATTTCTGCCGAATTCCCAGCTTCATAGCAATACGAGTCCTCAGTTCAAGAACCCGACACTATATAATTCTTTGGTTGGAGCTCTCCAGTATTTACCATCACTAATCCAGACTTAGCCTATGCGGTTAATTAATTTAGCTAGTATCTTCAGGATCCTCGAGATGATCACTTTGCAATTGTCACTAGGATTCTCCACTGTGTTCGAAGGACTTTACACTTTGGGCTCAGTTTTTGAGCTTCCTCTTCTCCTAATATACTGGGTTATTCTAATGCTGATTAGGCCAGATGTTTGGAGGCTCACCGATCTATATATGGATATGCTGTCTTTTTAGGCGATAATCATGTTTCTTAGAGTGCGAAGAAACAACCTACAGTTTCTCACTCTAGCACTGAGTCAAAGTATTGAGCTCTGGCCAATACTGCTTGTGAGGTTGTTTGGATAACTCATCTGCCGTGTGATCTTCATATTCCTCTGCCTGGTGTGCCTCTCCTGCTTTGTGACTACAATATGGCAATTTTCTCTGCTCAGAATCCAGTGGCTCACAAGCGGGTGAAGCACATCGACATTGATTATCATTTTGTTCGGAAGTTAGTCTCTTCTAGCAAGCTGCGTGTTGCTCATATTCCTACATCTCTTCATATATCGGACATTTTCACCATGGGTCTTTCACGTCCATTTTTTGAGTTCTTCAGATCCAAGCTTTGCATCTCTGAGAATTCGACGGTTCGCTTGAGGGGGGGTGTTAAAATAAATCAGATTATTTATTAGTTTATGATTAGTTTGATGACTTGATTAGAGTCTTTTCCTTATTTAATTTCTATTGTAATCTCTATATATTCAGTATTGCAATACGTAAACATTTATGGCAAATAATTATATCACCATGGTTAAAAAATTTAAGTCAACTACTTTACATGAGGCTGTAGAGATTGCTTTATTGCAAGAATAAAATCTATATGTGTTGGCTAGGAGAAATAAGAGCTGGAATTCTGTGGGAAAAATGAATTGGTCTGGAACAAATTTGAAGACTAACGGGGAAAAGGGTATTTGGAAGAATGTTGAGCAATCAATATAAATAAAAGGGGAAAAGAATGTAAGTTCAAATAGTTTCAAAAAGATATAACCGCAGGAAATACAATTCAGAAGAGGGAATTATTTGTGTTTCAAGTGTGGAGAGAAATTTTGTATTGGTCAAGTTTGCAAGTTTAAGCAGATTAAATTCTTGAATGCTAGAGATGATGCGAAAACTGAGGAAGTTTACGCGATGGAAAATGAAAATTGTGATTTGGAATGTAGTGAGAACTTTGAAGCTGATGCAGAACACTTGTTACTCAGAAAACTTTGTGGTGACAGTTCCAATTTCAATTCTATTAAAATATATGGAAGACATCAGGATCATACCTTCGGCATTCTTTCAGATACAGGTAGTAATGATAGCTTCATTAATCCAAGACTGATGAAACAGCTGAACCTCAAACAAGAGTTTACACCGAGGCCTTTTATTGTGAAGGTAGCAGATGGTGGTAAGGTGAATGGGCACGCTTATTGTCCTAAAGTAACATGAAATATAAACCAACATCGATTTAGCTACGATCTCAAAGTGTTACCTCTGGGAAATCTTGATATCTTGTTGGGAGTGGACTAGATGAGAATCCTCAGGCCGATTACTTTGACTTCACGGATCAAAACATCAGTTTTTGGAATAAAGGCTCAACTGGACAATTCACGGCACATATAAGGAGGTCAAAGTTGATATGATCAGGGGATGTGAAGCAAGGAACCTAACAGTGGACAAGAAATGAAAATTATATCATAGCTCTATGAAGGATGTAAGTCATGACAATGTCTTGTGTTATGAACAAATGCAGGAAAATGATGAAAGTGATGGTAGAGTATCATTGTGAGCCAAGGACACCCGCAAACTGGGAGTACTGAAGAGCCAAAATTACATCATGAAGTTCAGCTGGTATTAAGCAAGTACTCTGATGTTTTTGCTATGCCTAAGGGACTTCCTCATATAAGAGATGTTGATCACAAAATTATACTCAAATCAGATGCGCAACCCTTTCACGTATGGCCTTATAAGCAGCCACATGCACATAAAGTAGAGATTGAGAAACAAGTCGAAGAGATGTAGTCCTTACCCTTCTCTTGTATCGTTGGTTTAAAAAGAGATAACACTTGGAGGCTTTGTATAGATTACAAGAAGTTTAATGATCTTACAGTGAAGGATAAATTTCATATACCATTAATCGATGAACTTCTTGATGAACTGCATGATTCTAAGTTCTTTTCTAAGTTATATGTAAGAGCAAGCTATCACCGAATTAGGAGGAAAACGGAAGATATTTCCAAGACGGCTTTCTAAACACATAGCGAAACACTTTGAGTTCTTGGTGATGCCTTTTGGCTTAACCAACGCTCCAGCGATATTTCAGGCCTTAATGAACCATATTTCAAAGATAGTGTTAGAAATTTTTATGGGTTTTCTTTGACGACATTTTGGTGTATAGAAAAAATTGGAGGATCATATTCAACATTTGGAGTAAGTTTTGATTTATTGAGACAACATCAATTGTTTGCCAAAGCTTCAAAGTGTCTATTTTCTCATAATTAGGTGGAATACCTTGGTCACATTATCACTTCATCAGGAGTTGAAATGGGTCCTAAAAAGGTTAACTGTATTTTAGAATGGCCTATTCCTAGAACACTTAAAGAGTTGAGAAGTTTTTTTGGGTTTAACAAGCTATTACCGAAGATTCATTAGAGTTTAAGGAGAGGTGTGTCATCCATTGCATGAACTGAAGAAAATGCATTCTTATGGTCCTATGAAGCTACTAAATCCTTTCAAAATTTGAAGACCATTATCAATACTGCTCCGGTACTTAAACTACCTAAATTCGATATGGATTTTATGATAAAAACAGATGCTAGTGATAATGGCATGGGGGCAGTATTGATACAAGATCAGTATCCTATAGCATTTTTAAGCAAGTCCTTTTGTCCGAGAAATAGAGTTTTGTCGACATACAAAAAGAAATTATTAGCTATAGTCATGGCTATCGATAAATAGAGACATTACCTAGTTGGACACCATTTCATAATCCAAACTGATCATCAATCATTAAGGTACTTGCTCAATCAAAAATTGCATAGTGCTTTGTAGCATAAGTGGGCAACTATGCTTTTTGGACTCAGTTTCAAGATTCTGTATAAGAAGGAAAAAGAGAATACTGCTACGGATGCATTGTCTAGAATATCACGAAGAGACCAGGGTTGTAAAAAAAATTTAAAAAAATCAGATGGAGTTACTAAAGCTGGTACATGAGAGAATGATGTTTTTAATGATCAATTTACTGATGATCTGGTACATACTGTGGGACAGAATATTGATGGAGTGGTGCAATAAAAAGATACTAATCAGGGGAGTTCTCAGTTAAAAAGATTGCAAAACAAGAATTCTTGGATGATCAAGATATAGAGTTATTTACAAGTAACTTTTTAGTTGATCCATGTACAAAGTTATTAACAAATGATGTTGATAAATATGAATATATTTATGCTGATGGTAGAGTCACTAAATTTCAAACAAATATTGGTAATGTTTTTAACCAAACTGCAGCCCAAGATCAGCTTGAGGTGGGAAAATATTGTGGTAATCAAAATTCTGCAACAACCGATCCACTGAAGGTAGATCATACTCGATACAAACATTGCTACCAAAGATTATGCTATTAAGCTCAAGATGATAACATCAGCACAACCCTCTCGGCTGTGTCAAATTGAGGATATCTATAAGGGTGATGAACTAGCTCCGGGAAGCATTCTACAGGCAACTCTTAATTCAACTGCTAATAGTAGCAATGATTTGCAGTTTGTCAAAGAGATTTTGAAGAAAAATCACAAAATCTACATTGGTTCTTCAGCTGGTATTAGAAAAATAATTCTTCAATCTCTGTATGCTTCAGCTTTAGGAGGTCATTCTGAGCAAAATGCAACAACTTAACGGATTGAATCTATGTTCTTCTGACCTAACATGAGAGCTGAATTATACAATTTGTCAGAAATTGCTAGGTTTTTCAATAGAATAAATATAAAAACATACATCCAACAGGTCTGTTACAACCTCTCCCTATTCCTACAAGACCTTGGACACTCATTTCCATGGATTTTATAGAAAATTTCCGAAATCTCAAGGTTTCGACACAGTTATGGTTGTGGTTGACAAATTAACCAAATATTCACATTTCATTGAACTGGCTTATCCTTTCACTACCCTGCAAATCTCTAAAAAAAATTAGCAGAAATCTATAGACTTCACGGCTTACCTGAGGCTATAGTAAGCGACAGTGAGTTGACTTTACAAGCCAATTGTGGAAGGAGCTTTTTACAAGACTCGGTGTAAAGTTACAGTTTAGCAGTGCTCATCATCCAGAGATGGATGGTCAAATACAATGTACTAATCAGATATTGGAATCTTACTTACGCTATTTTTGTGGTGATAAACCAAATACTTGGAAGGAGTGGTTGAGTTTGGCTGAATGGTGGTATAATTATTCTTATCAAAGAAGTATCAAAATGACTCCTTACGAAACTCTTTATGGAGTTAAACCACAACAGTTGCCTTTGGGTGAATTTTTGGATGTCAATTTTCCAACTACTCAAGATTTAGTTCATCAACGGGAATCAATTCAACTCTTACTCCAGAACCATCTCTAGGTAGCTTAGGAAAGATTTAAATTTTATGCTGATCATAAGAGAAGTGATAGATCTTTCCAAGTGGGAGATTTAGTTTACCTGAAGCTTCAGAAATACAGACAAAGTTTTGTTACACAGAGGTTTAATATGATGCTTGCTCCGATGTTTTTGGTCCTTACACAATAATTCAGAAATTTGGGATAGTAGCTTACAAACTACAACATCCTATCACCTCTAGGATTCATCCCATATTTCATGTTTCACTACTTAAACCTCATCAAGGTTCGCCACCAAAATCTATTACTCACATCACAATTGAAGATCAGTCATATATTCCTCCATTAATTCCAAAAAGGCATTATATAAGATATTGGTTCATTCTGGTTCTCAGCAGAAAGTACAGCGGCTTATTCAGTGGAAACACCTTCCAATCGACGAGGCATCTTAGGAGGACAATAATTAAACCAGTTTCCCTCTTTTTGATATTGAAGAAAATTTTCAGGTTGAGGACAAGCTGAGTTTGAAGGGGAGGATTTTGTAAGGAAGTCCAATAAGCCAGAGGGTAAAATGTTCTCTTGCCATTAAAATTCAAGCTGCAATTAGGGACAATTGCTTAACGAATTAGAAGTCATGGAAGTTAATATGTTAGAGGAGTTGTTAGGATATTAATGTAATGTGAGATCAGATAGAAGAGAATGTGATTTTTATGAATCTTTTCAGATGCTAGTTTCCTTCTTCAACTTTCAGTTTCATTTTCCCTCTTTTCGTTTATATTTTTCTTCTTCTTTGTAAAAAAAAACTACAGAAAATTCAATATAATTCCTTTTCTGGACCTGTATAAATACTTGATCGTGACATAGTATTAGTGTATGATGATGGGCTTGGGTCCAATCAAATAATAATGGGCCTGTGGGGTATCCAAATTTGAGCAAGGACAGATGACAGCTCTATCACCTACATGCACATCACGTGTCAGCACCTGCCCAAATGTTCTACCATCATATACTATTCTCTTTTCTTTTCTTAGTCCACTCATCTTCCCATTTGCCATTTGCCATTTCCCATTTCTTGTTTCTCGTTGCTATAAAACAAGACAAAATCTTATATAAAACCGTCTCAAAAAAAACAAATTATTAGTGTCCAATATGATAAAGTTCAGTTAGATATGGGGTTTTAAATATAATCGAAGAAATTTTAGAAGATTAGGGAGGGATATGGATGAAAATACCACTTTTTAGATGGTGTTGGGCAAAAATAATTGGAAAATTAATGATTTTGGATCATAAGAATCTCGCTAGTCAAGAATTCATGTCAGAGAAATATCTGGATCAATTTTTTCCTCATTTATGCACAACACACGAGGTTTTATTTCTAGGCTTAATGTTTCATTTTCAATACTTGATATTTCAACCAAATCTTGTGATGTTTTTTCATAAGCCATTTTTGTAGCATAGTTTAAGGTAATTTCAACTATCATTTTAATTTTTCTTCTTTTTATTATATTTCATCCACACAAATAACATCTTATAAAATCTTGTGTCAAAAGGAGATGTGTCACAATTAAATGAAAGGAGAGAGTATCAATAAACTCAATGAAACTGCAAATGCAAGTGGTTATAAATAAGGATGATCATGGGTCGGGTCTGGATCAGGTCTAATAAGACCCAGACCCGACCCCAAAATATTTAGTTAGATCCAGACCCGACCCTGACTCATAGAGTCAGAAAATCTTAGACCTATACTTAAACCCGATGGGTCTAAACAGGTTTTGGGTCCAAAACAAGTCCTAAATGGGTCTAATATTCTAATTTTTGTCTTCACCAAATAAATATATATTATCTTAAATACAATTAATTCAAGTTCAATATGCATATGAATTAATTTTTCAAGAAAAAAACATACTATATATATTATTTGTTGATTTAAAAATAAAAATACAAAGAGATTATGAAAGTATTTTACAAATTTGGGTAAAATCACACATATGTGTGTGTACATATATATGTATATAAATGTGTATATATGTATATATGTATATATATGTGTGTGTGTATATATACATGTGCATATATATATATATATAGTTAGAGTTAGATGGGTCTACGGGTCGTGTTTAGGTCTTAATATTTTAGACTCAGACCCGGACGCATATTTTAAAATTTATACTCTAGGCCATGGGGTTTGGGTTGGGTGTTAGACCCAAATTCATCCCTAGTTATAAGGGTATCGCATAGCTTATGTGTTGCCTTTATGAGATACTCCATTTCAGTGGATTTGATAAAGTTGTCATTTTGAGATGTTTCTATAGGTTTGACCCACTTAACTTTTTTGGCAAGATTTTTTTAATTTCATTCACTCATTCTATATTTTTCTTTCTAAATTAAATTTGATCCATTCATTTTACTCCCCTAAATTCAAATATCTAAGACTATGGTGTCAAAACCAACAAAACAGAGGTAATACATCATATTCCAAACTCATTTCATAGTTATCCTCTGATTATTTAATATTAGCTCCCTTTTTATTTTGAATAAGTTTTTTTATTAGCACTCAGACAAAAAATTCATTTAAAGGAGGGATTAAAAAATTAGGGGATAAATACATTTATAACTCTAACTTTAGGCTAAAAGTACCAATATAACCCAGCAATCTTAGAAAGTGCCAAAATAACTTTAACTAATTATTGTATGTGTCAATCTAACTCTAACTTTCAAAAATATTGTGCCGATACAGCCAAACTCGCTAATTCCGCTGATCCATGAAATTTAGGGAATGACAAGAAATGGAATGACAAAAATACCCCTTATAACAAACCTATATTTCTTCTTCAAAACCAAATGATGCCGCCGCAGTGCTCTGTCACCGCCGCCGCCTTGCTCCACCCACTTCCGCGGTCGTGTTCCGCCATAACCCTCCCTCCGTCGTAAGCGTCACTCAGCTCCACTAAACCATCCTCCCCAGCGATGCCGCCCTCCTCCTTCCTCTCCCTAGCACTGATGCCCTCCTCCTTTTTCTCCACACCGCCCTCATTGTTTGAAACCCTAGCGCCACAACACAGCCAACTCGCCGCCCTCCTCCTCCCTCTCCCCGCTTGCCACCACAGCCACCTTACTGCTTAGACCCCAACCCGCTCAGCCCCGCTCGAAGGAAACCCCACTGCCGCCCTCGATTCACCATCGATTCTCTCTCCCCGCTCACCCAACAACCACCCCACCCCTTAGACCCTAACCAGCTCAACCCTGAATTTACCCCACCCCACCGCCGAAGGAAAGGAAACGTCGAAGGAGCGGTGTTGCCGTCGAAGGAAAGGAAACGTCGAAGAGTAAGAGTGGAGCATCAAGGGCTGCGAAACGAGGTGGTGGGTGGGGTCTAAGGAAAGAAACAGGGAAGAAGGGGTTTTCTTCTTTTTCATTTTTTAATTTTTTTTAAGATAAGGGCAATATCATCTTTTCATCAGAATCCGGCCTAAAAACGTTGACTAAGAAGTTAGTGGAGTTAAAGGTTATTTTGGCACTTTCTGAAATTATAGCGTTACATGGCACTTTCAATCTAAATTTACGATCATTTTAGAACTTAACTAAAAAATTAGTCTCATATTTTTATCCACGTCCTATTTTCCGGGTTACTCCAGAATTTGACCATTTCTCATTATTAAGGTTGTTTTACGAGTTTCAATTGCGCAAAAAATTAAGCTATCATACAAATTGTGCCCTCGCCAATAATTAAAGATGAGAGGGAGTATTATTTTTTATTTTTTTAAAGATGCTACTTTAAATATTGATATCTGATTCATTTTAAATTATTTTAGAACTTTAACAAACGAGTCCGTCTCTTGAAAGATGTTCTTTCCATAAGTCATGAAAAGACCAAGGTTTAAAGGGTAAATTAGAAGAAATTAAGATAAAATTTTTGGGTTGCATGAATCGGGTTATAAAATTTATAACTACTACATGTTGCATAACAAAACTTTAATATTGCAACAAAGACATTTTACCTTTTATTATTCTAATTAAACCCCGTCTTTCCATAACCTTATTAAAAGACCGTCTTACCCAAAAATTTGCCCAATTTTATTACTCGATTGTCAACGTCAGTATGTTAGCCAAATAATATTTATCTGCTTTTGAAAATCCATGACTTATTTTGCTGGTGTAATATTTATCTGCTTTTGTGCTTTGGTATTTTAAATTTGCTAGAACTTGTGAAATGATATGTAAACGCACCAAATAATTGCATGAATACATGAAGTACTATGTTCATATTCTGCTATGCCAAGGTATGGAATTCGATTAAATACATTTTGTTAAAGAAATATTTTGGTATTTTTAAATTTACTAGAACATATGAAATATTATGTTAAACACACAATGTAGAAGCATGAACACGTAATTTAACATGTTCATTTTTTGCTAGATTATTAGCCAAGGTCTAGAATTTGAATGAATGTATTTCATATATGATTTTGGTATTTTAAATTTGGTGGAACGTTTGAAGTAATATGTTAGATACACGATGTAAACACATGAATACAGGAAGTAATAAGATGGTATGTACTCGATAAAACTGTTTAAACGAATGAACTAATGTGTTAGATGAATGTTAGTTATGAAGAGCTTGATATCTTAAAGTTTACTGAATTGTCTAAAGCAACTTGATATATACAACACATGAAGTAACGTGTGAATATTTTCATCACTGTCTAGATTACCGGTTATAATATCTGAACTTAGCCCTCAAATGTATGAGCAAACAATGTAAACCTGAGTTTTAAAAGCGCAAAATGCAGTGAAGCGCTAACGGTATAAATTACCGAAGCGCGAAGACATGAGCGCAAGCGCTCGCTTTTCGGAAAAAAAAGTGCATGCCGAACATGAACTAGGATTATTTTATTAAAGATACAACATCGAACTTAAAATAATAACACAAAATCATTAAAAGGCAAATAAAACTTTCAACACAGGCCCGACCAATCTCTAGTCATAGGAAAAATCATCATCATCTTCAGCAAAGGTATCCCCATGGACAGGCCCGGCCTCACCACGAGGCAAGTGAGGGCTTTGCCTCAGGCCCCCAATTTTTTCACTGAAAAGGGGCCTCATTTTTTTATAAGGTTGCTATCACTGCCTCATTGTAGCAGTATTTTTTCACGGGAGAAGTTAGCATGCCTTATAAGAAGGAAGAAGGAAGTCCCACATCGATATCATGTAGAAGTTAGGAGGAAGAAATTACTTATAAATAAGTATCACTCCACCCCATATACCATAAATCAGCATGACCTAGTTTGAAGGTCATTTACAAATGTGGCGTTGAACAAATTTATCTCAAATGACTGTTTATAAGTTAAATTTTTGACCCGCTTATTAATTTTTTGGTCGTTTCCAAACGATCCAATTATTTGGTTTATTTGGATTAGATCCGAATTCAAACCGAAACTGAATTTCAATTATTCGGTTTATTTGGATTACATATGAATTCAATCGAAATTGAATATCAAATCCGGTTCGGTTCATTCGGGTTATTTGGGTCATTCGGATTGGATTTGGTTTTGACATTTTTAGAGGCTAAATCGAATAACTCGAATTGAATAACCCAAAAACCGAATAACCCGACCCGATGCCCTGCTTCTGTGTGAGGTCCTTTTTAATAGTTTGCCTCAGGCCCCTAAAATCCTAGGGCCGGCCCTGCACCCTCCCTCAATTTGGAGAATGATGATCAAGAATGTCCAACTTGTCAAAAACATTATGAAACTGCTAATCGTTAAAAAAAACTTTAAAAAAACAATTCACCATGGAACGGGATTCAACTTCAGCAAAACTAGCAGCAACAATAATATCAGTAGCAGCCAGTAGAGAAGTATTCAAATTCATTACTAGTATTAGCAACGACATCGGATTCAGGATTCGACATAGTAACAGGATCATATTAGATCTGCGGTGACAAATCGGATTGGTAAAGCAGTCGGACGATTGCGGCAACCTGACAGAGGGATGCGGCAGTCAACGGACAGAAATCGGTGAGCACCAACTACGTTCAGATGACAAAGCGTGTCGACGGGCGTGCGGCAGCTCGAAATTGGTAGTAAAATCACCCAGATCAACGACCACCAGAAGTGGCAGCGGCACGGTAAATCAGGTAGGCAGAGGCGCGGCAGCGCGTGAGAATCATGGCGGCGACACGTCAGTTTGGGTGCGGTGCGAGGAAGTCATGTGCAGCGTGTAAGGGATCAGAAAGCAGCAAATTGGATTGGCGACGACGTAAATCCATGGCGAGAACAACGACAACAGATAGCGGCGGGCAGCGGCAAGAAGGACGTGGACTCCGGTCGGAATTAAGGCAGTAGAATTTTAGGGTTTCAGGATCTTTGGTTATGATACCATGATAAAATATAAAAGACTTTATTATGGTGCATTGATATCACATCAATGACATATCTCATCAATGATGAGAGTTACAATATATAGGGCTACAAAGACCAAAGACCAACAGAAAAAGGTTAAAGCTAACTAACTAACTAATCTTATATGGAAAAGGATTCTAACCTAAGAATATTTAGCTAAACCTTATAGGAAACTAATTCTATAAGTTAACTACCATTTAGAACCTTTACTACAAGGAAATAGTTTCTATTTTTTTAAAACAAAATGCAATTATGATTGACATGGAATGTATATCATGAAGCTCTAAATTGAAAAATACACTCCCTCCGTACCGGTATAAGCTGCACATAATCTTTTTTTGCGGTCTTAAAAAAATATGTTTGACCATTAATATGTTTAACTACGTATTATATCGGTAAATAAAAAGTCGATATTTAGAAACTACTTACTACGACGAATCCAACAATATCACGTACGATAATATTATTGTTTATATATATATATATTCACATATGTAGTCAAGTTTGATGGTGTTGACTATCAAATCGTAAAAGAGCAGCTTATGATGGAACATAAAGAGTATGTTAAAAAAAAGATTTTAAAGCATTAGGTCATTGTTACAAAACAAATTGTATGATGAATATAAATTCTAGAAGTAAACAATTTGAAGTGGTTAACAATTTCAGAAGTTAACTATCATTTGTTAACGACACAACCCTTTTCCTTAAAGAAAATAAGAAAACTCTCTCTAATATAATGAAAAATTTGAGAATATACCAGCTAGTTAGAAGAAAATTTCCTCAAAAAGTCCATTTTACGCGTGAAAAATCAACAATGCTAAGTTGAACCATGTGAAGTTGATCACAAGCATGTCACAGGGAGCCTCCCCTTCACTTATTTGGGAGTTACTATCTTTAAAGGCAGGAAGTTGAACCATCATTTCAAGAGAATCACTGATAGAATATCACATAGGATATGTAACTGGGAGAATAAATGACTTTCATCGGGGGTAGATTGGTGTTGAATATGTTAGAACATCCGACACTTGGTTTGAATACAAGGAAGTAAATAGAGTTGCTGAAACCTTGTCTCAAATTATCGTAAGACAGGGAGCATCAAATTTCTGGGTGGCAAACTGGTCTGGAGCAGGTCCCTTGATCAACCTATGGCCAGATCAAAACCCTCCCTCTCCATACCTCCAGGTTAGTGAATTTCTTCACCCGAAAGCATCATGGTTGCCGCCTTTGCATTCTATCCTTCCATCAAGCACATGGAACCTTATCAACAAATATATTGACATTTTTTATCACAAAGATCACATGATCTATAAAGGTAATCAGGTTGGCTCTTTTGCTGTAAAATTTGCATATTTCATCCTCAGGTCCAAAAGAAATATAGGGTCTGTTTGGTAGAGCTGTGCTTATAAGCAAAGCTGGCTTATTTTGAAAACAGGGGGAGACCAGCTTCTGCTTTTCCCCCCAAAATAGGTTCTGCTTTCAAAATAAGCTGTTTTTTAGCAGTTTACCAAACACCAAAAAGTGCTTTGCTTATAAGCACAACAGCTAAAAAACCCTGCCAAATAGAGCCATATTCCCTCCATTGTTGAAGGTATGGAACCAGCTGATACCAAATAAAGTCTCATTCTTTCTGTGAAAATGGTTAAACAACAACTTGCCCTTTGACAATAACCTCAAAAAATGAGCTTTTAAATTGCTTCTAAATGTATTTTTTATGATCACATAGATACTTTGTCACATTTATTTAGTACTTTTCCTTATGCATCACTGATATGGAACAAGCTACATAATGCCTTGGACATTTATCTATCTTTTTGGGCTACTTCAGTTCCAAGTGTTGAGGAATTTAAGGCTCAAATAAAGATTACTTATTCTTGCTCTCTATTTTGGTTGCTACCTATGTATCATCGTGTGGACAACTAGCTATTGGCCTATTGGTTAATTTTGGATAATCATGTTATAAATAGACACATTTTAGTATGGAAACCCTATGAATTCAATCTAATTGATGACAAAAGTTAGTAATGACAACAAGTTTTCCCCTCAAAGGTGTCAAAGTATGATCCATGTTGCCAACCTTACATAGTGGGTAAGGCTTAGTTTTGGAGTATTCATTGTTTGCTTTATTAATATTGTTAATAAAAGTGCATCTTTGAGCTACACTTAATTGAGCTATAAAATCCATGTTGCCGGGTTTTTTTTTTTCAAGATGCATGTAAGTCACCACTAAGCGTCATCATCGTTGATGACATTGAAAGGTGTTAGGAAATCAATCAAATATATATGCATAAATATATTACAGAACAAAAATACTGATTACTCCAAATTAGATTGAAATCAATAGATCAATATTAACATGCTAATACAAGTGAAGAATTCATACCTAGTTACAAATTAAACCTCAACCACGGTAGTTGTTGATTGTAGTCACACAATATCCAAGTGTTGATCACTCGTAAATAAGATATCATATGTGGGTTTGGCCCAATACGGAAACCTAAGGGTTTTATGCTTATTTATCTTCCATTCCTTGAAGATCACTTTAAGTATAAGATAATCTTCCATTCTATTTACTCCGATAAGCAGTCATATTGTGTGTGACCCTTTTGGTTCCAATTTACGTTGACAATAAATCTATTTCATAAATTAACATTTATTGACTTTATGGCATAAAACCAACAAACTTCCACTTTCCCTTAAAACAATTAGGCATGTGATTTATGAATTATAAAATCTACATTTATAGATCAAGATTGACTTCTAATCAGACATCATGATCACCCAAGTGAATGGAATAGATTACGATCTCTTCACTTATCCAAATTGCTCGAAATCATAGCAAACCATCCTTTAGATGTTCTACTCCTTCCATTACCTTTAAATGAGCTATAAATTTCCATTATTATCTAACTTTGAAAAAATTGTTATGTTCCCAGATTAAGCATAGTACTCAATACTAAAAGCCAAATTCAAAAGGTTCGAAAACAGGGTAATTAGTTTATCCCAATGGGTAAAACACTCAGCAAATTACTTAGATTAGTACAGATACCATTCAACCAAGAAATATAGTACATAGTTTTCATGTGAAGCAGACCACCAAATTAACCAACAAATTAACATGCATGCAAACAAGAAAAGCTACAGATAGTCCAATATCATGAGGATATCAAGTCGAGATACACATTATAGGGGGCATCATTTTCATCCTCATCAGGACAATCTCATCATCATCTAGTTCAACTTTGAAATCTGTTGGCACAGATCTTGGCAAATGAGATGCTCTGGCCTTCCATTCCATTATCTCTGACTATTTATTTGTAAATTCAAATGAGAATCTCGTGGTTTCAGCCTTGACCCAAATTGATCTGGCAAAAGACCTAAAATCATAGCCATCCTCAAATATGGTAAGAGAAATTTGAATTAAATCAACGGCCATATCAAGAGTGATTAAGGGCTAGGTTTCGTATATCCTCTAGATGGTCTATTCGACAAGTATCTCATGTTTATCAAACACAGAGGGTGATCCACAAGAATTCAATGATCGATAGTGGATTTTGGTCAAACAATATGACTCTGTGAATTATCCACTCACCACATGGCAGGGTTGTTTTATTAAGCGGTTAAATCCTTCTTGTAATCCCTTCCTTCAGATGGTTTCGCAAACCCCCCAAACCTCCTGAATAACAGCGTGGTCCGCAATCTACTTGTTCAACATCTCACTAATCTGAGGTGTGTGGGAATAACATACGATACTTGATTTGTTCAATAGTGAGAAAGAATGACGTCCAGTCATCCACACCGCCACTAGCCTTAGACGACCCTTTACCCTTCGTTTTCTGTGTCGCACCTTTACTCTTTGCTTTGGGCTCTTAGGACCACATTCAATCATTATGTTTATCAGTTTCATAATATGCGAGTTTTCTTCAATATAACCATTGGCCAATGGGGGCAAACGAGAATGAATCACATTAGCAGCTAGCTCGACACTAGAAACCTCATTATCAGGAACGATGTCAATCAACAAGCCATGAATAGAAGCTACATCATACATACTCCTTATGAGACTATTTATAAATCATGCAAATTTCATAACTCTGGTAAAATTAGAAAACTATTTAGCCCAATCACCTTTGCCTTTGATATCCACCCCCGAAAGAGGAGTTTGTGAGGAGTAACTTCGAGCATGCCATTGAGAATGGTTTTCCCATTTGCCTCAACGATCTTAGGGTTTGAGATATCATCGAGAAATCTCGCCATTGTTCGAATTGCATCAATCCTCTCCTATAGTATGTGATGAGTTAACTTGAGGGGAGGAACTTATACATGTGATTTGAGTTCCTCCCCACATTTGTTTAATCCATTTTTTACATTATTCTGTTTATTTTTCCAAATTTTGTCAGATTTTTAAATTTTTTTCCAGAATAATAATAATTTTTTTTTCATTCAATCATCTATTTTAGATGATTGACCTGCTGATGAAAATTTTATTAAATCAGAAGCGTAGAGGCCCATTTCTGGCCCATAATCCCTTTATGAGGGAGGAACTCATACATGTGACATGAGTTCCTCCCCTCACATTTGTCTAATCACTTATGTAAATTTAGAAAAATGCTTAGACAATCACCTTTGCCCTGATATCCACCCACGAAGGAATGCGTCTGAGGAGTAACTTTGAGCATGTCATTGAGAATGGTTTCCCCCCTTGCCTTAACAATCTTAGGGTTGAAGATATCATCGAAAATATTGCTATTGTTAAAATTGCATCGATTCTCTCCTGGAGCTCACCCGCAAGTGCTAGCATCTCTGGGGTGGCACCCGAAATAAAGCAGACACGCCTATAAAAGTCTTGAATCGTCTGGATTAAAGTGAAAAAAGATTGGCGTTTGAGCTTTTCATTGAGGTGATTTTCGTGGAAGGGAAAACAAAGTATAGAAACGATTAGGAAAAATGTAAAGGAAAGGAGATTTAGTGATTGAGGTGGTTGTCGAGAAGGGAAAGCCGATTGTCTTGCATTTGATTCATGTTGACAATAAATCTATTTCATAAATTAATATTAATTGATTTTTGTACATAAAACAAACAAATTTCCACTTTCCCTAATAACAATTAGACATGTGATTTAGGAATTATAAAATCTACATCTATAGATCAAGATTGGTTTCTACCAAGCATCATGGTCACCCAAGAGAATGGAATAGATTGTGATCTCTTCACTTCTCCAAATTGCTCGACGTTAGAGCAGACCATCCTTTAGATGTTTTACTCCATCCACTACCTTTAATGAGTTGTAAATTTTCATTATTATCTAACTTTGTAAACCTTGGTATGATCCCAGATTAAGCAAAGTAATCAGTACTGTAAGCCAAATTCAAAAGGCTCGAAATCAGGGTAATTAGTTTATCACAATGGGTAAAACACTCGGCAAATTACTCAGATTTGTAGAGGTACTATTCAACCAAGAATTATAGTACACAGTTTTCATGTGAAACAAACCACCAAATTAACCAACAAATTAACATGCATGCAAACAAGAAAGGAAACCGATAGTTCAATATTACGAGGATATCAAGTCAAGATACACAGTAGAGGGGGCATAATTTTATCCCTCATCAGGATAATCCTCATCATTATCTAGTTCAACTTTGAAATCTATTGGCACAGATCTTGGCAAACGAGATGCTCTGGCCTTCCGTTCCATCATCTCAGGCCATTTCTTTGGAAGTTCAAATGAATCTCGTGGGTTCAGCCTCGACCCAAATTGATCTGGATAAAGACCTACAATCTTAGCCATCCTCAAATATGGTAGGAGGAATTTGAATCGAATCAATGCCCATATCAAGAGTGATTAAGGGCTCTGTTTCGTAGATCTTCTAAATGGTCAATTCGACAAGTATCTCTTACTTTTCATACAAAGAGTGTGATTCAAAAGAATTCATTGACTGATAGTGGTTTTTAGTCAAACAATGCGACTCTGTGAATGATCCACTTACCACATGGCAGAGCTGTCTTTTAAAACAATTTTATCCCTCTTGTAATCCCTTCCCTTTGAGGGTTTCACAAACCTCCTAGACCTCTCGAATATCATGGAGGCCCGCAATCAACTTGTTCAAAATCCCACTAATTTGAGGAGATGTGTGTTGAAATAGTATATGATACATGATTTCTTCAATGATGAGAAAGAATGACATCCAGTCATCCACACCTCCATCAGCCTTAGTTGATCATTTACCATTCGCCTTCCATCCTGCACCTTTACCCTTTGCCTTCCGGTATTTAGGACCACATTCAATCATTTTTTCATTAGTTTCATAATATGCAAGTTTTCTTCAGTGTAGCCCTTGGCCAATAGGGGCAGAAGAAAATGAATCACATTAGCAGCTAACTTAACACTAAAAACCTCCTTATCAGGAACGATATCAGTCAACAAGCCATGAATAGAAGCCACATCATACATACTCATTGTGAGATCATTTATAAAAATGCAAATTTCCCAGCTCTGGAGAAATTAGAAAATTGCTTAGCTCAATCACTTTTGCCCTGAATCCACCAACGAAGGAAGGAGTCTGAGGAGTAACTTCAAGCATGCCACCGAGAATGGGTTTCCCCTTTGCCTCAACGATCTTAGGGTTGGAGATATTATCGATGAATCTCGCAATTGTTTGAATTGAATTGATTCTCTCTTGGAGCTCACCCACAAGAGCCAGCATCTCTGGGCTGGTAGTCGAAATAAAGCGAACACGACTATGAAAATCTTGGACTGTCCAGAGTAATGTACGAAAAAGATTGGCGTTTGAGCTTTTCTTTGAGGTCAAGGACGGGAAAGCAACGTAAAGGAAACAACCAAAAAATGTTAAGGAAAGGAGATTTAGGGATTGAAGTGGTTGTCGAGAAGAGAAAGACGCTAGTAAAGGAAGGTGGACGTAAGGAAAAGCATAAAGGAGATTTAGAGTTTTGAATTACTAGGCTCATTTCTGCCTTGACCCAAATTGATCTTTAAAATGACCAAAAATCTTTTCCATCCTCATATTTGGAAAGAGGAATTTGAATCAAATCAGCGCCCATATCAAGAGTGATTAAGGGCTACATTTCGTAGGTCCTCTAGAGGTCCATTCGACAAGTATCCCGTGTTTCTCATACAAGTATGGTGATTCAAAAAAAATCATTGACCGATAGTGGTTTTTTGTCAAACAATGTGACTCTATGAATTATCCACTCACCACATGACAGATGTGTTTTATCAAACGGTTGTATCCACCTTGTAATCCATTCCATCAGATGGTTTCGTAAACTTTCCGGACCTCCCGAATAGCGAGGAGATCTGCAATCAACTTGTTCAAAATCCCACTAATCTGAGGGGGTATCTTTTGGAATAGTATACAATATCTTATTTCTTCAATGATGAGAAATAATGACATCCAGTCATCCACACTGCCACCAACCTTAGTCGATCCTTTACCCTTCGCCTTCTGTCCTGCACCTTCACCTTTTGCCTTCGGGTCGTTAGGACCACATTCAAACATTTTTTCATCACTTTCATAATATGCGAGTTTTCTTCAGTATATCCCTTGGCCAATGGGGGCAGAAGAGAATGAATCACATTAGCAGCTAACTCAACACTAGAAACCTCTTTATCAGGAACATATCAATCAACAAGCCATGAATATAAGTCACGTCATACACACTCCTTGTGATATTATTTATAAAACATGCAAATTTCCTAGCTCTGGTAAAATTAGAAAACTGCTTAGCCCAGTCACCTTTGCCCTGATATCCACCCACAAAGGAAGGAGTCTGAGTAGTAACTTCGAGCATGTAATTGAGAATAGTTTCCCCTTTACCTCAACGATTTTAGGGTTGGAGATATCATCGAGCAATCTCGCCATTGTTCAAATTGCATCGACCCTCTCCTGGAACTCACCTTCAAGTGCCAGCATCTCTTAGTTGACACCAAAAATGAAGCGGACACGCATAGGAAAATATTGGATCGTCCGGAATAAAGTACGAAAAAGATTGGCGTTTGAGCTTTCTATCGAGATGATATTCAAGGAAGGGAAAGCCAAGTAAAGGAAATGGCCGAAAAAGTGTTAAGGAAAAGGAGATTTAGGGATTGAGGTGGATGTCGAGAAGAGAAAGCTGGCAGTAAAGGAAGGTGGACGAAAGGGAAAGCGGAGAGGAGATTTAAGTTTTGAATTACTAGGATAATTTCTGCCTCCGCCCAAATTGATCTGGAAAAAGATCTAAAATCTTGGTCATCCTCAGATATGGTAAGAGGAATTTGAATCAAATCAACGCTCATATCAAGAGTGAATAAGGGCTCTGTTTCATAGATCCTCTAGGTGGTCCATTCGACAAGTATCCCGTGTTTCTTATACATGAAGGGTGATTCAAATGAATTCAAAAATCACACGCCTAATTGTCTTTAGGGTAAGTGGAAGTTTGTTGGTTTTATGTTCTAAAGCCAATAAATATTAATATATGAAATAAATTTATTGTCAACGTGAATTGGAACCCAAAAAATCACACACAATAGGACTGCTTATCGGATTAAATAGATTGGAAGATTATTTTTATAATTAAAGTAATCTTCAAATACTGGAAGATATATAAGCACGAAACCCTAAGGTTACCATATTGGACCAAGCCCACATATTGTATCTTTTCTATATCTATCCATGTATTCGTAATAGAAATGAATCTCATACCCTGACATAGCCGTCAAATACAGAATACAAAAGTAATCTATCTCTTCCACGTTTTTGATACAGTTCGTGTGGATACCTTGAATGCCAGACATATGTAAGCTACGAGTGATCAACACTTGGATACTTTGTGGCTAAAAACTAGTGATCAACACTTGGATATTGTATGGCTACAATCAACTACCGTAGTTTGAGATTGAATTCATAACTATGTATGAATTTTTCATTCGTATTAGTATGTTAATATTAATCCATTGATTTAATTGTGATTTTGGAGTAATCATTTTTTGTTTCGCAATATATATGTATGTATGTATATATTTGATTGATTGATTTCCTAACATCTTTCAATGTCATCAAGGATGATAACATTTAGTGGCGACTTACAAGCATCTTCAAAATCTGCCAACCCGACGGTGCTGGCTGAACTTATTGGTGTTTCCGTTACCGATTGTTTCACTCTACCACCATTGTAAGTAAATAAGCAGAAATTGAAAACTAGAAAAAGCGGTCAATTAAAGTGGCGGATGCAAAATCAATAAACGAGAAAAAAGAAACCAAATCTAACTTGGAAGTCTAAGATGAAAGTCTGAAAGAGCGGTAGAAACCAGTGGTGAAGGAGTAGCAACTGCCACTGCTACGATTCGATCGGAAAAATAATAATTTATTTTCCAACTTACTTGATTGAATGAAAACATAGAAATCAAGCATTTACTTAGAGCAAGTCCAACAAATTCTAGACTTTCATTGTTTTTTTTAGAGAATTTAGACAAGTTTTTTGCTCCATCAGATTCTCCAAAATGGAGATTTTGATGAAATTGAAATTTGGTTCTCTATATTGGTCGAAAGAGAAAATTAAATTTGGAGAATGTGTTCATCAATGCAATCATTAATTTTAAAGCTTACATTAATACTAATATTTCTAAATTTGAACTCTTACACTTCCCCCACATCCTACTAAAAAGTGTCACATTTTTCACGATATTCAGTGCACATATTTAATCATTAATATTTTAAATTACATAAAAATTAATATTATAAAAAATTAATGATAATATACTCTATAACAAATTATTGTAACAAAATTACGCATAATATTATTCATTGATATATCAATGATATTTGAATAAAAATAAAGCAATTTGGCTCTAAAAACTTAGACGGAGTATTTAAAAAAGATTGGAGGGAGCACTATGATCATTAGACAACCCATTAAGCTGTAACAAATAGAATTACCTTTTGTTTTTCCCTTTTATCTCCTTCCCTTAAGTGATATCATAGTCTTCTTATCCAATATGCTATAATCAAAATTTGATTGATGATAATGTGAATATTATAATGAGGAATTATTTTTTGGACCACTTCATTTATTTTTTAACATATTTATTTTTTGTTGAATAAACACACAAACTTGACCCATTGAACCATCTAGTTTTTTTCTTCTCATTTTAATTATTCATTGAATCAAAAATTTAAAATACCATAAACTTTTGATATTTCAAACTTTTGATTCTCCAATAATAATTAACATGAATCACAACATGAATATGATATTAAGAAATTAGTTATTGTCTTCTTATATAGTCGATGAGAAACAGTGAAATTTCAAAAAGGATATGTTTTGAAATTCAATATTTTTTTTATTTCATGAGGTTGCTTCGTTTTGCTATAACGTGTTTAAAAATTTGCATTAATCTGATCAGATGAGTTTTATGAATTTAATAGTCGTTATTTTTATATTTCATAAAATAAAGAAATAGTTAAAAGATATTTAATTATCTTTTAAAATGAAGCAATAAAATTAGGCATTGTCAAACTTTTCTTCAAGTATTTATTTTTGAGAGTAACGTTAACAAATGATTTGATTTAAATTCCAAAAGAAATTATTAATCTATAATAAATGCTAAAATCGGTAAAATAGAGTGTTTATTGAAGTTGGAGAAAAAAATATGCAGAATATCAGTTTTAAATCTCCATTTTAAAGAAATATTCAGAGAACCTGTTGAACTTGCTCTAAACAGCCCAAGAATAATAAATGATCCTTATGGTTAACTAGTTAAATCTTATAATAACCACTTAACGTTGATTATGGGTGAGCATTGAGCAATGTTTTTATTTAATGTTCCAGCTGGTTTGATCGTGACAACCAAATAGTTAAATACAATTTGGATTTTGTTTCTAACACGAAAAGATTTTCTTAGACAAAAGTGCACCTTACCTACCGGTATTGTGGTTGTGGAGACGTTGGAATAGTTAAAATTTAAATACAATCTTAATCAATGAGCAGGCACCTAGCTATTATGATTTGGGGCAAATTGTAATTGCATTGAATCCGACTAGTCTAGTATTTTCAAGAAACAAAGAACATGTGACTCATGAGAAGTCACAAATTTCATTTTTTTTGATTTTATGATAAATCCATGACCGTGCATGTAGTGCGTGATAAATCTCAACGGGTGAACGGCTTCATGGACCCTTCAACTCTTCCCATCGTTCACCTTTGACCCCCCATTTATTTTTTTTGAATACTTTTGCCACATGAACTAACAAAAGTGCTGCTGAATCGTAGCCCTTCCGCCGGTCGAAACATCAAGTTCAGTCAAAACGTTAAATTTAGAGGTAAATTAGTAATTTCACATTATTTCATTTCTCATTTTACACTGTTTTATAATAAATTGTTGAACTTTTCCTTTAAAAAGTCTTTATAAACCTAGAAAATTGATTAGGTTGGATGTGATGAAGTATGTATCAACCACCAAAACCACTAGATCACTAGTGTTACTATAATACCAAGCCTTATCCATATATGATCAATCTTTTTAAAATTCAATTAACAAAAAAGTGAATTGAAAATCATTACAAAGAATCGGGATGAAACGATTAAATAAATAGCATAACTTGGCATAAGCTCACATTAAAATATAAACCAGGTTTCTTTTTCACATCATTTTTTTGAAAATGGTAATATTCACTAATCTTTTTCTCCCATTCCTATCTCCTTCTGCTTCAAAACATCAATGCTAGTATAGTTCTTTAGGAAATCCCTGTACCACTTTGCAGATGATTTTGGAATTCGGTCTAATGTGACTCGATCAATCGCATAGAGCCCAAATTTTATGCTATATCCGTCGTTCCATTCAAAATTATCCATCAAACTCCATACGAAATAGCCCCTCACATCCGCCCCGTCCCTACAAAATTAAGAAGATAACAGAATAAATTATATATTGTCATTGTGTTTAATCGAAGTATGGTTGTGTAACGCAATATATCACAGCAACACTTCTAAATTATTATGGCAAGGCCTAAAAAAGTCACCTCATAGCTCGAATTAGAGATGCAAGGTATGTTTTATGAAAGTCAATGCGTTTTACATCGTGAATCAAGCCGTCAGGTGTTTCTTGTAGCACTGAAGAATAACCTGGGAATGAAATCATTAGTTAGTGTGAACAAAAAGAATTACTAATAATTACACTTAAATCTATTTCTAAGTACCATTTTCAGTGATGTACATTGGCATGTTGTTGTAACGATTCTTCGCATAGGCCACAATTTCTTCCATTCCTCTTGGAACAACCCGAAATCGATCCACCCCCGTCTATTCAAGTTTACAAAAAAAAAGTCGTTAAAACCACTCATTTTAAATATAATTGTATAAATTTTGAAACACGATTCGTACTGGTTCTCCAATTGAGACTCCATCACGGAGCACGAAGGTGCTCGAGAAGCCCCGGATGGCGCGATCGCCTCCGGGGACACAGCTTGAATCTGTGCAGGTGCAATTTCTGTAGATGCAATCCTTGGCATAGAGAGTTGCATAATGGTTCAGACCAAGGAATTCAGAGCTGTTTCTGAGGAGTTGACTTTCCTCTTTCGTGAACCTCGGCAACTCATTTCCATGTATTTGTCGCATTTCTGGTGGATAATCTCCGAACACCACGGGATCAAATGCCCTGTTAGGACACAATAAGTAAAATCAGTAATAAATCCTGCATTTCATACTAATTAAATTTGCATTAAAAGACAAGTATAGATACAGGAACTTGTAATTTTCATTTTTAAAACCCGGAATCAGCAACACGATTGGTCAATTATTAAATAATATCTTGTCTATTAATTCCAAGCTAAACCAGAAAGTCAATCATATATAACCTAAAAAATCATGTGACAACGAAAACCATTCATTTTAGTGGACCAACTTTTGACAACCAAAAGATGCCAATTTTTAGCACTTACCAAGCCACGTTAAACGCCAATGCTCTATCTGCAGCTTCCCTGTCAATTTCATCATCAAACAATGGTTCATACATCAGTGTAGTTGCCACCAATCCTATCATTCCACCTTGTTTAGGCTGCAAAAACATTCACCATCGAATCAAACGTATGCTAAGACCCTGTTCTTTTTGTCTGATTTGAACTGAACAGGACTGGACTATACTGCAGTGCACTTAAAACATTTGCGAAGACCCTGTTCTTTTCGCCTGATTTGAACTGAACATGACTGAACTGCACTTAAGTTGGAAAGAACGGGTTCTTGCCTGAAATTTCTCCCTGTACATCCTCACAGCCTTAGCATGAGCAAGCAACATGTTATGCATTGCAATCAATGGCTCAGTGTCTGAATTACCATCTGAGCAGTTCCCAAAAGGGGGGGAACAATGTGCTGGAGGGTACAACCCCCTCTCATACGCGAATTCGGAAGCCAAATTTGGCTCATTTATTGTGATCCACATCTTGACGCGATCGCCAAAGTTCTTGAAACATGTTTTAGCATAGAACAAGTAGTCATCCCTGATGCACACAAGCCAAATCATTTCCAGTTCGATTTCATTTACAAATGATCGAAACGAGTGAGTTTTACTTACTGCATCAAAGGGCTAAGCCAGCCTCCATATCTGTCCATCAGTTCTTGTGGGTAGTCCTCATGGTGAATTGTCACAAATGGCTGAATTCCTGCATTTTGATCAATCTTGTAAGCTTTAAAAATAGGAAAAGAGAAGGACAGGTTTTATATTAGGACAAAAGAGGTAAGTGCATCTTACCTTTTTGTAAAAGGTTATCAATAAGCTTGTTATAAAACATGATTCCATAAGGATTAACCTCACCAAACTTCCCTCCTGACTAACCATAACAGAAAAGAAACAGAACAGAACAAAGGATTATAAGCGTCGTGTTGAGCAAAACTTCGTGATCGATTTCTGTCTCCCAAGAATAAAAGAAAAACTCTTCCATCAAATGCAAAAGAAGCATAACAAAATTCTGTTTCTGATCAACAAGAAAGAAAGCATACTTGGCAAAATTCTTGTCCATGAAATCGAAAGCCGGTAGGCATCCACACCAAGCGAGTGGATTAAATCTATATCTTCCTGTAATTAAGACAAGATATTAACGATCAAACTTTTTTTTAACGTCAGAAGTGTGCAGCTTGAGACGGGACAGAGCCAGCGTACAAACAAACGTACCATATAACGATGGTAATGATCATCAGCTACATCCCCAGTGTCTCCATTTCTGACTTGGCCTTGTTTTCGAACAAAACCGTCCCAATTACTAAGCCCCTTTCCATCTTCAAGAAATGCTCCCTCGATCTAACAAGCATTCAAACAAATCACATTTCTGAACTTCAAAACCAAAAA
>JAULKM010003993.1:0-48276 GCA_032355605.1 Rubia tinctorum | reverse complement strand
TATCTAAATTATTAATTAGTGTTGTAAATTATGGAAGTATACATCTTCTGCATAGTAGTATCAATATTGTATTCGTTCACATCCATACTACCAAAACTGACGTGCGTAGAACATCTCTAATATTACGAGGGTGTATGTTATGGGTTGAATTATTTTACCCTTATGTATTTGGAGTTGTTTGACTTTAGAAACTTTTTCTCCAATCCTAACTTTGTAGTTTCGCTTTACTTATTTCCTACAAACATTTAATAAATAATTTTAATATATTTCTAACTCTAAATTTGTAGTTTCGCGTTCCTTATTTCCTACAAACATTTTAATATATTTCACATAATCGTCACAATCTCTCCGTCCCAGCCTATTTTGCACAAAATCTTTTTTAGTCAAAGATGCCGAATTTTGACCACATATTTGAATAGTTATATGTATGGACAATAATTTTATCGTATGAGATATGGTTAGATTCGTCGCAAACACGTAGATTCTAAATTTCAATTTTTTGTGTGCCGGTTATTGTCTATAACTGCACATATTTAGAGTCAAGCATGTTTATTGGAGATCGTTAAAAAATTCTTTGCAGAATAGGCTGGGACGGAGAGAGTATTATTAATAATTGTATACATTATATTTGTGAAATATATTTCAATTCATTTCAAACACGATAACGTCAGGGTTCGAATTCTATAATTAGATCATTATTAAAAAAGTTAATAAATTATTTAATTCCCATGCACTGTTATTTAATCATAATTAATTATTAATTATTAATTATAAATATGTAATATAATTTAACCGTTATCTTCTTTTAATTTTTTTGTTCAGTTAGATTCAATTCAGTTCAGTTTAATTTAGTTCATTTCAGTTTAATTCAGTCATGTTCGGCTTGACTAAGTCCACTTCAGTTTGTTTCGGTTCATTTTAGTGTTATTCATCTCACTTAGTTGTACATAGAAATGAAGCATCCTATTGCATCCTGATCTTTTGTTGGCCACCTCACAATCAGCCATCCATCTGTTTGTGAGGCAACTTCATACGCAACCTCGAATAACCGTGACTCTAGGCCGATCGCTGCTTCCGGAACATGAAATCTAATCCCTTCCATGTTTGGCCATTTATGAAATGGAATCACATGGAAGGTAGATAGGAGATTCTCATAATCTTTTTATATCTCCTTTTATGTATTAAGGTTACTTTCATCATCACTCAGTTTCAGCGGCATGTAAAACTATTTCTGTACTTCTCTGATTACAGGCATGAGGAGCCTATTAATATAAACCTCAACCTATTCAAAAAAAAATTCGGCTCCTACCTATATAGAGATGTCAATCTCTGACCCGAACCGAAAACTCGATCCGTACCGATACAACCGAATCAACCCGAAATCCGATTAGATCTGAGAAATATTGACCCGAACCCGGCCTGAACACGACCGCATTCAACCCGAAATTCGATTTTGACTCGAGAAATATTGATCTATACCCAAACCCAACACGACAGAATTCAACCAAAAACACGAATATGACCCAAAAATCTGGACCCAAATTCTACCTGAACACGAACCCGAGATCAACTAGAACCTAATCCAACCCGAACCCAATTCAACCTGAACCTAATTCCACACGATAAATCAACTATATAACCCTACGTGTAATCAACCAAAAACATATGTATTTATAAAAAGTCAATTAACATTTAATCTGAAACCAAGTCAACTTGGTTATGAGTTAAACCGACAAATTCCTTAGACATACTTATTAGAATAAAGTTGGGGTTTTATATATTACGAGTTTACATATATAACTATTAGTACGTGAAATCAACTCATAACAAATCTGAATACACAAGAATAAGTTAAAAATTCACACAACTAAATTTATAAATCTAATGAATAATAGTCAAATAAAGAGAGATGTTTGATTAAAATTATGATTTTTAATTAGTAATTGTAGAGAGTCAACTGAATATCAATTTTAAAAATAAGTTTTAATAGTATTGCAAAAATAATATTTAATAAATTATCACAAATTTTTGTTATAGACCGAATAACTATTATATGAGGGTATTTTATAATTTGTGGGACCAATAAAAATATTTGAGATTTAATTTTATTCAGTGAGATATATGTTTTTATGATAACCTTTGAAAAGAGCTCAACATATAAATAATTATTTTTAAATAATTTAATGAAATATTATAAAAATAATCATTTTATTGCATTTAATATGTAACTATTTCTAAATAAACTAATTATTTCACTTTATTACTCATATAAATTTCAAATTTTTTTAAAAAATCGTTTCTCTTCAATTTGTATATAAGACACAAAAAATACATAAAGTAATCTTAATTTTTAAATTAATAATACCGCGTAATGCGCGGTGGGACTCCACTAATTTTTTATTTTAAAAAAATAAAATCAAAATAATTATTACAACACAAAAATGCACTAAATTATTTTTTTTAAAGTTAATTGAATTCAATGAATACTCAACCCTATGCAACTAAGATAGTAGGCACAAAAGTGTCTCTAACATATTTATGGAAAATTATGCTATGGCACGAAAAACGTTATGCCATTATCTTTCTCTCCAAAATACACAATTTTTATTATTCTTACATAAATAACGAAATAGAAAACAAATGTTTTTTGGTGAAAATTTTGAAATCGCTAGTACATGTTCTAGAGTAACTTAAAGTTAATTACTTAGAAGTAAGAAAGGGAAATCAAATAGAATTACAGATATGTTCTTGTGCCTAATTGTTGATAAATATTCCATTACAGACTTGTAAAATACACCAGGGGTGTGTGAGATATCACACTTCAATGATAGATACGAGATCATTTGGTACTTAAAATAAATTAATATAGAAATTGTTTAGGGTTAAGGGAAAAAAATCAATAATCGCGAGTTACAAATAAATAAATCTATATAAAAGTGAAAAAATTAAAGTGACCCGATATTTTATAATATGGCACTTTAAAGTGAACTAATATGTTATAATAGAGACACTATAAAGTGTTCCGATATGTTATAAATAGGGGAACTATAAAGAATCCCAATATAAAATATAATACCAATAGGTTTTTTTAACAAATTAATTACCAGAAAAGCCTTGCTTAACATTCTATATATAAATAATATAATTAAGTTTTGATTTTAACTAATGAATGGTGTATTATTTCTTTACTTTCTATTTATAAAATATAATAGGAAAATTTGTTATTAATTAATCAATGGTCAATCCTTACTACTTTCTATATGAACGAATACTAAGGCTTGACAATATCAAACTAACATAAAATCCTACGAAAGTCTATACAACATCAACTTTGTTTTTAATTCTAGATGTAAATATAATAAAAATATTTTTTTAAATTTAGGTGTTGTCATTTTTTTCAAAATTTTATTTTATAAAACATATTTTTAAATTTAATTTAATTTTTAAAAATATATAAACATAAATCATATTTGATTTCAACCCAACTACCGAAAGCCTACTTTAAATCCAAGCCCTAGTCTCATATAACACTCGAACCCTAATATAATAACCAAACCCTACATTCTAGTTCTCTCAACACCCCCTCCACCGTGTCTCCACCGCAACTCCACAACGACTCCACTCCGTCTCCACGTCTGCTTAATCACGCATCTCCGCCCACCACACTTCCACTGATCATCTCCGTACACCACTGCGTCATTTCTTCTATTCACCCGCCACGATGCTGTTGTTATTGCCTTTGCCAGAGAGCTTCGCTGTTGTTAGAGATCTGCAGCTGCACCACTTTTTCTCCCCCATGCTAGAGATCTACCGCGAATGCCTTACTCCTCTTCTCCGCCCGTCCACCGTTGCTCAATTCAAAACCCTGCTCCTGCGATTGTATTTTTATATTTTTTTGTAATTTATACCGATGTATTCTCTATTTGTAATTTGATCTATTAGAGTGTAAATCATGTCTGAAATCCTTTGTATTTTCTAATTTCGAATGTAATTCGTGCTGATTTAGTCTTTGAATGGAGCTATGATATGTTACCGGAAAGCTCTTGGCTATGAACTACCAAAAGCATAATCGACATCGATTATGCTTTCTGTGGTTTTTTAAATTCCAGAAATATCATCGTGCGACATCGCACTCGCATCGTTCATTTTTTAGTGCAGTTTGAATTGAAAAATTATCTATGATGTCACTCACTGTTCGTTGTTATTTTTAATGCAGTTTGTATTGGGTGCGATGTTACATCTGATTCGGTCATTTACAATATTTACCTCGGTTATTTTCTAAAAAACCTTACTTCGACTGTGAACCGCAGTAAAAAAAAGTATATTTTTTACTACGCCTACATTTTCCTTGGTTTTTTAGGGCTGAAAACCGAGGTAAAAACCCTGATAGAATTTAGGTAAAATGTGTTGTTTCTTTAGTGACTCCTGGGCATTTCCAGCCCATTTTGCCGTTTTTTCACTCCAAATCCTAATTCCTCATAACCAAAACTACAAGACTCGATTTAGATCATTTTCAACCAGAATTCCCAACAAATCTCCTTTGAAACACACAAAATAAACAAACAACTAATAGCTAATAACATCAAAACAAAGAAAAGCACTGCTTTTTTTATTGTATTCCTCACGACTTATTCCTACTTTCAAGATTCAATTAATAAAACCTTGCCATTAGATCTCCAAAGCCACCATACTGACTCCACCCATGATGACATCTTTGTGGAGAGGTCTCCACAAATAGCCATCCTTACTTTTGGGCTCCTTTCTCTATATCGGGAATTCATGTTCAACCTTAGTCAATGCCGAGTACCTAGCTTATCTATGGGTTTAAGAGTAGGTCTAGGAGGTTTTAACTCCTTCCCATGCTCCACAACTCGCTTCATGTTAGTGTTAAAGGCATGGAAAAACAATTTCCCACAGGAAAAACAACACTAAGATCATGCAAGGTACTAGAGTCATCAACATTTTCATCAAATTTAATGCTCTCAACATGCATGTATTCCCTCATCAATCATACAAGGACTCTCAACATCATCATTCATGTGAGAATATTTAAATTGATCAAACTTATCACAAATACTTATGTCATTGCATGCAAGAGAAGAATTAGATGATTCATGATTAAATTTGTAGATTTGAAAGCCAACTCTATCTATGTCATCTTCTAGGGTTAGTGTTCCTGGGTGGACATATATTTTTGTCCTCAATGTATTTAGAAATGGTGTCCCAAACAAGATTGGGGGTACACCTTTATCGTGGAACATATTGAGGACATAGAAGCCCGTTGAAAAAACTAATGTGCCAACCCTGACCATCACATCCTTAACTAGAGTTATAGAACTAGCTTGAAAGTGATCAGCTAATTAGCCAGTTACCCTAGTCTCCCTAAGCTCTTCTAAATCAAGAGTCATGTACAAGTTATAAGGAATGACATTTATAGAGTATCCTAGATCAATCATGGTATCCTTAACTAGCTTTCCACCTAGATGTATGTGAATGGAAAATAAACCTTGATCATTACATTTCTTAGGTAGACTTTTATGAGCTAATGTGGCTAATCTCCCTATTTTCATTTTCCGTACCCTTTTTTTAGGATTAGGCATCTTTTTAGTACATGCATTTTTGAGAAATTTTGCATGGATTGTATTTGATCAATTACATCTAAAAGTGGGATACTAACCTCACACCTCTTGAAAACTTGTCGAATTTGCTCCTTGTTGGATGCCACTACTGCCTTTCCCATTAAAGCATTCAGAAATGGAGGTGAAGGGTTGACATCCTTCACCATAGTTATATAAGTATCTTGCTCGGGATCTTCCTCAATGAGTATCTCTCTTTCTTCAAGCGTGGACTTGAATTTCTCCACCAACTTATCATCTTCTTGCAATTTTTCTTTCTCAGCCTCTTTCAATTCCTTTCAACTCCTAAACTAAAAAAACACTTATATTCCTCGGGTTGATCTTGGGCTGGGAAGATAATTTTCCAGAATCTCATGGCTAACCAAGGTGGCCAATTGCCCCACTTTAACTTAGAGGTTCTTTATGCTCGAAAATGCCCTCGTGCCCAACTCTTCTATATCGCGCCTTGTACGCTCTGCGAATAGCTCTTTTCTCTTTGTTACTTGAGAAATGACCTCCACCACTTCATCCCTCTCGAACTTGTAGATAGCCCCATGATTGTTGGAAGGCCCCTTACCCCTCGGGTAGGGTTGCGGTGGAGAAACTCTTCGGTTATAACCTCATCCACCCCTATATCCATTTCCTTGTTTTTGTTTGTCGTAGCTCCAACAAAAGTTGGGGTGATCACGGTACCGAGTGTTCTTAGCGTAGCGGTCTTGGAAGTTGTTTCCTCAATGGTTCCCACGGAGCCCTTGTTGTTGCTCCCTACCAAATTGTTACCTCCATTATACTCCAAAGCCTCTACCTCCTTAAAATTATACCACTTGTGGGAACACGTCTGTCGGATGATCCAAGCTAAAAACACTACAAACCTTCACATGACGAGCTCTTCATAAACTCCTTCATCATAGAATCAAGGGCTTGGACTTGCTCTTCTAACTTAGGGGACTGAGTGGGTTCCTCCAACGTCTTTGTCCTCGATCGGGTTCCAAATTGGCATGTCCCATTTGCCATCTCTTCAAAAAGGGTCATATCGTCTTTTAGGCTCTTGTTGGCGATTGATCCATTAAACACGGCACTCACGATCCGCATATCATCGTCCCAGATACCTTCAATGAAGTAGTAAACTAGGTATCCATTTTTAAATGAATGGTATGGACAGCTTGCTAGCAACCTCTTGAAGCATTCCCAATACTCATAAAGAGACTCATTGGGAATCTGTGAGATATTCGACAGTTGATTCTTTAACTTAGAGGAATTGGAAGCCGGAAATTACTTCTCTAGAAACGGACGCTTCATGTCCATCCAAAACGTTATGCATCCTGGAGAGAGGTAATACAACCACTCATTTGCCACGTCTTGGAGTGAGAATGAAAAGTACCGTAGATTGTATTCTTCCTCCGAAACTCCCAACGGCTTCATATTTGTGCAAACCAAGTGAAAATTGTAAAAATGCTTGTTGGGTCCTTTCTAGCCATCCCATAGATTATTGGAAGGCACTGAATCATACCACTCTTCAATTCCTAGGTTCCATTATGTGGAAGAGGCGAGAAGACGATACAGAGAGGTTGACTCCCAAAGTTAGAGGCCATCAACTTCCTCAGTGTTCTATTTTCCTCTGCCGTAATATCTCTCTCGATCTCTAACTCTACAGTCAGTCCTTGCGGAACTACCTCACTGACCCATCTTATCTTCCTTCTTCGTCTACCCGTGTTTTTTGGTAAGTAGTGTAAGGTTCCTTGGTTAGTGGTATGTGTATGTAACATAAACTAGGAACAATACAATACTAGTCCACAAATGAACACTAGCACACAAGTTAGGAGAAAATAAGAAAATCTATCAAAGATCTCTACAAAACACCAAACAAAAAACACTAAAACAAAAGAAAAAATTTCTTCTACCAACTAATTATGTAAGCTAACAATTAAATTTAAACTAAGATCCCTCACAGTGGCACCGAAATTTATTCTGCAACCCGCATGGTTCTTTTTACCATATTACCCTCGAAGTGAGTCCAAATATAGAATTTGTAATGCTGCTCCTATACTCACCCGCCCCCTCCCAATGTCGCTAAATTAATCAAATAGCTGGATATTCGCCAACCAATCGAAAATCAAGAGGGGGATTGTTAGGGATCAAAGATAGAAATTTGTAATGTTGCTCCCGTTCCTACTACTACACTACCAAGATTGGTAGATAGTGGCAAGAACAATAGTCGTCCACAGAGATGTTAGGAATCTAGTAATCAACCACGCACAACCGTGATCGGGTCGTCAATCCGACCATGTGCTAAGAATAATCAGTGTTGGTATAACAAGCATTGGGGGTTTTTATAATTAAAACTACTAACATGCAATTGATCACAAGAATAAACTATATAAACTAGCACTTAGGGAATATTTTCGTAACATGATTAATGTTACTTCGATTATCTATTTCATCACATACAACTATAAGCCTATTCTATCGTTTATGATACGTGGTGTGGTCGATGGTCAACACTTTCTCATACCTGTCACGTAGGGTGCACATTTAAACTTCCATCTGCACCGCCTCAGTAGTTAGGGGAGTGCAATGATTACCTTTCCTGCTGTGAAGATTTGAGTCTCCACCGTGTGATTACATCCCTAGCACTATACCATGAATGCTTCTCCCTAGGCCTAAAAATGCAAAGGGGGTGAAGCACCTTATCGATGGCTCTATGGTTGCAAACCTAACCCTAATTTTCACCTTCAGCTATCTCTACCCATGGGAGGTCGTCACCGTACCTCTCAAAGTTACAATTTATAAGACCTAAATTCTTACTAAATACAATTAAGTAGATAGTGGAAAATTTGGGTCGTCCACGAAGAAGAAGGATTTTCCTAAGGGTTCATGCATACAATGGTGGATATAAGCCTAGATATAGCTATATAGAGGCAAGTAAAGAGGGGGTTTTTGGTTGGTTTTTCCTAAGTTATGAGAGTAAAGACTAGATAACTAGCAAGATTAAGTAACCATGCTAATCATGCAAAAATCTAATAAAAAGGGATAAAAACTACAAAAGGCAAAGCTTTGGGGGCAATAGATTTCCACTTCCGAGCCTCTTATCCATCCTTGAATCAACAACATACTCACTACTTTAACTACTTGTTTTGAATAGAAATCTTCTATCCTTTTTTTATAGTAGTTTAAAAGAGTGAATTTGACATCTCTTGCTAAACCTCACCAATGACCCCTTTAGTCGTTCAATGCCTAAAAGCACCCCATTAACGACATTGAGTACGAAGAATCAACAAGCTTGGTAACACTTATAAACACTACACTGTGTCTAAGCATTTAACCAATTCATGCATTTAGAAAGATTAGTCAACAACGTTCAACATTCATAGACCTCTCCTATTTTCTACCTTAAACAAACATAACAAAGATTTCAACATTATCACATTCATCTAGCAATTATGACATCATTAACCCAACTAGAAGCTCTAACTCATGCTCTTGGATTCCATGTCAAAAGAGGGGAAACTTAGCTACTTTTTCCCAACCCTAACAAGCAATCATACAAGAAATTCACATTCTCAAACTTCCAACAACATTCATCATATCAACACCCAGCATTCAAAGCTCCATAAATGCACAATAGAGAAAGCAATAGATAGATAGAAATGATTCTCAAGACATAGCAAGGAAGTCTCAATCAATTGATCCAAAGTAGAAAACTATGCTAGATAATGAAGTCCCATAACAAATTTACAAGAATTCATGGAAAACTAAGAAAAGATGAAGAAAAACTAGGGTTTTGAGGCCCCGAGTCTGGCTTACAGAGCTAAGGAATGAGTGGACGAAGTGCTATTTGTAGTACGAGAAAAAGGGGAGTAAAAAGCAAGTTCCAGGGTGATTTTCACGACCCACGATTCCTTCCCCGCGACTCACAATGCTTAAGTGTTGAAAAATTAGCTTCCAGTAAATTCTTGTTCGCAACACAAATTCAGAATCGCAGCAGAAATCAGGCCAGTTTTGTTTTGCTTCCTCCGGGTGAACCGTTGATCCGTTTTGGGTGTTCTTGTAGTCATTTTTTATGTTACTCAAGAAGAAGAATCCAATGGTAACACCCTTGGAGGCTGGTTCTTTTCGTATTATTCTCATAAATCTACTTCAAAATTTAAATCATTATTCACCCTCTACTTTGCTCTCCTTCTTCACTTTATCTTTTACCAATTTGTAAGTGATCTTCCTTATTCTACCATTATTATGAATGGATTTCTTCAATCTTCTACCATCCATGCGAATGGTCCTCTTCTTGATAGTCTCCAACTAAGCTCACAAAACATATATGAATCAACCAAATCATCAAGGTAGAACACGTTAGACACCACATGCTTACAAACTAGGGAGATGAGGGAAAATAACCACACAAGGTGATTCTAAATCTCTATTTTTTTAAAACACCTAATATTCTAACCAACCACTAACAAAACAAGCTAAAAGGGATGTTAATTGTAATAAGAAAACATCAAAATCACGTCTCATCAACCCGCTACCCTTTGGAACAACTCTTCAGCTTACTAGTTCATGGTCAATTGTAACGTTAACAACGGAAACCTACATGCACACACCTATGTGGATCCGGACCCATCGTTACCCCAAACACATTTAAGTTTCCCTCCCCGGGGGTATCAATATTGCGGCAATATGAAAGTATACTTTGATATGTGCTAACTAAGAGTGACAATCATGCGATTCATAATAATATCAAGAACAAACCAACATAATATCACAAACTACATAGAAATAGGTTGATCTAATAAATGTCACAAAATAGATATTAATACATGAATATAAATACAATCCTCAAGTTAATTAACTACTCCCTAAAAAATTGATCCATGGAAAACATTGAGTTAAATGCCATAGATCTAGGAAAAAAGGGAAAGAAAAGAAAAGAGAAGAAAGGAGAAGGAAAAAAGAAGAAAAGAGAAGCAAAAGAGAAGAAGAGAGAGAGAGAGGGAACTCTCCTCTTCCTTCTACCTAGAGAGAGAAATAAAATTTAAATTATGCCTACTTAGTTCACCCTATAAGACTAAAGGCTCCTCTATATAGAAGTGGGGAATTGGGCCTTGAAAAAGGCCCAAAATAGGCCAGAAAACCCTAGCAACAGCAAACAACACGGGCCGTGCCAGCCAGTTAGCCTCGTGCTGATATGGGTCATGTGTCTCGGTGCAGGCTGTGCCAGCCGGTTAGCCTCATGCTGACACGGGCCGTGTGTCCTGGCGTGGTCCGTATGGTTAGCTTTGTGCTGACATGGGCCGTGTGTCTTGACGCAGTTTGTGCTGACACGGTTAGCTTTGTGCTGACACGAGAAGTATGTCCAGGCACAGGCCAGATTGGTGCTTTGTTTTAAAATTTTGAATTTTGCACCTCGTGTCGTTTGGCGCGTGGCATCTATTGGAACCTCATTTTGTTCAATAACATGGCACAGGACATGTTGTTCTTCACACCCCGTGGGATGTTCTTTGCATTAGTGACTTGAAACGATACGGATCATGTAAAACGGAATGGTCACCCCCATAGTTAGCCAAAATTTCTTAGTGGATCAAAGACATGGCACACATGCAGTTGAGTTTTGCACGGTCCGTGCTCGTGCCTGGTATTGTCTGTGTTACTTAGCACAGTCCGTGCTGATCACCCTTAGAACGGTCTTTGCTAGGGCCTGGCATGGGCTGTGTTGCTTGGCATGGTCCGTGTGGAGCACTCTTGGCACTGGCCGTGTTAGGTGAGCCTCGTGTTAGCCTTGGCTAGTCCGGCCAACTGACTTGTTTGATATGCTATGGATGAACCGCTCATCCAATTTGAGATTTCACACATGTTGTGTTAACCATCTCACCTTTTTCCACACGGCCTCTCATTTTTACCTAGGTTTTCCGACCTAGCTGGGCATAGCTTATCATTTTTACCTTGGTCTTTTGACCTATCCGATCTTTCTTCCCATTTTTGCCAAAGTTGCCCTTTAAGGTTTCCAACTTAGCCGGGTATATTATTATTTTTTAATTTTTTCTATTTTTTTTCAAAATGCTCTTTAAAGGAGCTATTAGCTGCATAGAAACAACTAAGAATCATAACTGTCATCTAATCCCCTCCCCTCCCCACACTTAAAACTTGTATTTTTCTCAATGTATATACACAATCATAGAACATATGTCACATGAAGGAAATAGGAGAGCACTCACAATGGAAAAAATGAACACTAAAATCTACCCTTGGTGGCACAATCATGAATTTTAATGAACTTACTACCATCACACAAATAAACTACCTCTAACCTCTAATAAAGAAAGTTCAATCACAACCACTATCATGTACTACAAATTGAATAAAGAATTGACACATTGGAGGGTTGCGTCTTAGCAAAATATGCGTGTTTCAAGGGTTTTTAGAGTAAGTAGGTTTGGGTGGTATTTTGATGGTGGTAGGGAAGAAATGGTGATTGAGATGTAGGAAGGTAAGTGATCTTCACGAGTCGTGTACGTCTACATGCCCCATGAATTTGGGATTTGGTTCTCATTCTTGTCCACCATTTTGAGCATAAAAAACCATGTATGCCTACATGGTCCATGAGTTGGACGCCCCTTTTGCTAGCTTTCCTCCAAAAACCACATGCTTCCTACAAAACAAACATGCACACCAAGTGTAATAATGTTCCAAAGCTAAAAACTACAAATAGGAAAATACACAAAAATACTAAACATCTACAACACAATACAATGAGACATCTTTCCTACCCCACACTTACAACACACATGCTCTTCAAGGAAGAACATGACATGAAAGGAAAATGAGTTAAACAAAATGATAGGCAATCAATACTTCCCAATGCATTTTTCCCACCTGAATATCCTCAAATCTACCCCAACATGCAACTCAAAACAAGCCACTGAAAATCTACAACAAACAAGTGTCAATGAAAATCCACACAAAGAATCAACTAGTGTGCAGTCCTGGGTTGTGTATTTGGTGGTGGAGTGTAGTGGTGTCTAATGGTTTGGGGTAAGAATGGGAGGAAAATGTGAGAAACTTCATTTTTTCCAAAGAAAAACAAACTAATCTAATTTTTCAAAGCTCAGGTTGCTTCCCAAGAATCTCCGTGTATTTAAGGTCATTGGCACGACCCTAATGTTATCCATATGGTGCGGGTTTGTACCCCATCATCACTGGAAACCAAAAATGGAAAAGTGGGGGTTACAATCTTCCAAGAGGAAGATATAGTATAGGAGGAGTCAACCTTATAGGATATAGGTGGTTTGGAAGTTTAGCATATTCAATTGGTTTCTCTGCGTTTCCTCTAAGGGTTCTGAAAATGTGGGAGTTGGTTCTATAGGTAGAGGGTTGGATGAAAATATGTAATATGATGAATTAAGCATAATCACTCCTTCCTCAACTTCTTCACTCTCAACAAACCACTCCCTATCCCCATTTGATTCATCTACCAAATTCTCAACTTCAACTATGGATGGTTTATTTTCGAAATATTGGGTTTCTAGTTTGCTCACCCTTTCAATCAAATCACTCACTTGCCCTTCAACTTTCTCAATGCTTGAGAAGAGTTGAGTTCCCAAAACTGTAATGTTGCTATGCAATTTTGATTGGATTAACCCACTACTCTTGGTAAGATTAGCTATAACTTGTAAAATCCCTCTATGATCCAATTTGGGAACTAGTCCTAGGGATTGGGTGTAGGGCATTGTATATTCCGGTGAAGGCCAACTATCTAACCCAAAGTGTTGGTCTCCCGATGCAAATCCATACCACAAATTTGGGTTATCACTCAACCCCAAATTGGGAGATTTATGGTATGTGTAGCAATCTTGATTCCATCGGCCTGGGAACCAACAATTCCTACCTCTCTCATATTCACTCATCCCAAGAGCAAGACTCTCAAGGGTGGTCTCAAAGACATATCCTACAAATTCTCACTCGTTGAGCCTCTATTCTCAACATTTTTTTTCAACTATAAGTAACACAAAGAAAAAACAAACTTTGGAATCATAGTGCAAGGATTCTCGGTTCACACCAAGATCACAAGTAGTACCTATTCTAGAATACAACAAACAAACAAAGGACCAACACTAACTACTCAACTAACACGCTATGCAAGTTAACTACTATACCTCTAAACTAACATCACCAAAAACAGCGGCAAAATTTGACATGTCCCCCCCTACGTTGCTAAATCAATCAACCAGCGGAAGATCCGCCAGCCAATCAAAAACCGAGGGGGGACTGTTAGGTATCAAAGATAGAAAATTTTAATGTGGCTCCCATTCTTGCTACTACACTACAAAGATTGGTAAATATGGTAAGTATCGGGGTTGTTCACAGAGATGTTAAGAATATAATAATCAACTACGCACAACCATGATCAGGTCATCAATCCAACCACATATTAGAAATAATCAGTGTTGGTAAAACAAGCATTGAGGGGGTTTTTATGACTAAAACTACTAGCATGCAATTGAGCACGAGAATAAATTATACAAACTAGCACTCGGGGAATATTTGCGTAACATGATTAATGTCATTTCGATCATCGATTTCATCACATACAACTATATGCCTATTCTAGTGTTTATGATACTTGGTGTGGTCGATGGTTAACACTTCTCCATACCTGTCATGTAGGGTGCGCATGTAATCTTCTAATGGAACCGCCACCATAATTAGGGGAGTGCAACGATGACCCTGCCTACCATGCAGATTAGAGTCTCCCCCATGCCGATTACGTCCCGCGCACTACACCACGAATACTTCTCCCTATGCCTAACAAGGAAAATTGGGTGAAGCACCTTATCGATGGCTCTAGGGTTCCATATCTTACCCTAGTTTGATGCTTAAGCTATTTCTTCCTGCTACTCTTCATACTAACTCGTTGGCTTACTAGTGCATGGTCGATCGTAACTTTAAAATTGGCAAATTACGTGCACACACGCACGTGGATTCAGACCCATCGTTGCCCTAAGCGCATCTAGGTTTCCCTCCCGAGGGGTATCAATATTGCGGCAACATGAAAGTAGACTTTGGTGTCTGCTAACTAAGTATGACAATCATTCAATTCATGAGTACATTAAGAAAAAGCCAACATAATATCACAAAACATATAGAAATAGGTTGATCTAAGAAATCTCACAAAATATACATTAATACATGAATACAAATAATATCCCCAAGTTAATTAACTACTATGGCGAATGTTGAGTTAAATGCCCTAGATCTAGGAAAATAAGGGAAATAAAAGAAAAGAGAAGAAAAAAAAGAAAAGAAAAGAAAAGGGAAGAAAAGAGAAGAAAAGAGAAGAAGAACTCCAAAGAGATAGAGAAAGAGGGAACTCTCCTTATCCTTCTACCTAGAGAGAGAAATAAAATCTACATTATGCCTACTTAGTTCACCCTAGAAGACTAAAGGCTTCAATGTATAGAAGTAGCGAAATGGGCCTTGGAAAAGGCCCAAAATAGACAAAAAAAATGCTAGTAGCTGCAAACGACACGTGTTGTGCAAAAATGGCACGGGTCGTACCAGCCGGTTAGCCTTGTGCTGACATGAGTCGTGTGTCCTGGTGCGGTCCATGTTGGGCCTGGCACATGCCATGTTTCTTGGCATGAATAGTGTTGAGAGCCCTTGGCACGATCCATGCTGAGGCTTGGCACGGGCCATGTTTCTTGGCAAGGGCCATGCTGAGCACCCTTAGCATGGGCCGTGCTAGAAGAGCCTCATGCTGGTCATGGCTGGTCCGGCTGGCTGACATGTTTGCTCTGCTACGGATGAACCCCTGATTCAGTTTGAGAGTTCTTGTAGTTGATTTTATATTGCTCGAGAAGAAAAATCCAATGGTGCCACTTTCAAGGGATTATTCTTCTCGGATCATTCCCAGAACTCAGTGCAACTCTCAGACAATACTTCCTCCATTTCTTCCTTGGCCTTCTTTAACTTTGAATCCACCTTTTCCGAGCCCAATTTCATCTATTACCACGCTTTGTAGTACTTGGCCTTCAATCTCTTACCATCCTTGCGAATGACCTTCGATATCTTCTACCATCTTTGCAAATGGCCTTCAAATATTTTCTACCACCCTCGTGGATGGCCTTCTAAAAAAATGATGAAAAAGTACTCACGAGCAACCAATTAATGAGATCACAAAGGAATATCTAGGTGCCCGTGAATACAAAGTGTCCATTAGTTTCAATTAAGTCTACAAAACTTGGGATTTAGACAAGATAACCAAAAATGACGTTTAAACCATTTTTCGTGTAAACCTAATTAAAACTAGGAATCAACCAAACAAAAGATGATAATAAATGTGTCAAATGCATCGGCTAACACATGCATAAAGGTGCACATTATATACTCACTGCTAACTACTATAAGGTACCTAGTGGCAAGTCTGGGCTCATCCACAGAGACACTATAATTCAAGAGTTAGCTTAATAGTACCCACGATAGGGCATATCATCTTTTGTAAGTCATGAATAGCTAGTGTTTTATACAGATAACCGGTGGTGCGGGGGTTTGTGACTAACAAACTATAAAGCATGCAAGAAACAAGATTTAAACTGTGATTAACTAGTCTTGGTGGTATTTTCTTAACATGACTGATTAATGGCTTTGATCCTAGATTCTATCACATTTAACCATATAAACCTATTCTCATGCCTATGTCATATAGTATGGAGATGGCAGGGAATTCTCATTGTCTGTCATTAAATGGTTCGGCTCCCTTCAAAACCATCTCACTGTCTCCATAATTAGAGATGCGCTTCAATCTTTCGATACATCATTCATCCCAATCACCTCAATCGCACTACACTAAAAATGACCTATTACTTTGCCCCTTTCATCTCAATTTTTTAGTTTAGGTCAAATAACCAAAGTGAAAAGTTCTTTTACCTTGATTTTTTTTTCGAAGTAAATAATATTTCTTACCTCGGTTAAAAAATAATTGAGGTAAATAATATTATTTTTCCCTTGGTTATTATATTAACAGAAGTAAAATGTTAAAGAAATGAAGAAAATAATCCTACAAATTAGCCTGCGACGTCGCATGCGATGTTTAAAAATGTCTGCCGAAGTCACATTGTAAGTCATTTTCACCGACATGTAATGCGATGGTCGACCTATTTTGCAGTTATGTAAGTGATAAGTTGACTTTGTAAAAAGAAGAAGTATTATTTTAGTATTTTAAAAGGTGAGTTTTGTTATGTTACGATTGAAAATGGTGGAATATGAGGAAAACCCAAAACAACCAACAAGTAAAGAATTTGATGGTGGTTGAAAAGAAGGAAAAAAGAAAGCCAAGATCATATGTTTTTACTTCTTATGGCATCTCTGTCTCCTCCCAATATCCCATCATCCATATTCCACTCCACTTAACTCATACCAAACAACTTCGTTCACACGGTCATACAGTAAGTTCCCATGCCTTTTTTGCTAAATTTATTTTTTGTTTTGTTTTACCTCGGTCAACTTTTATAGGTTATAGTTATTTGAAAGTTATTGACTTAGGTTTACAAAAAAAAATCAATAGTTTTTAAAACGATTATAGAAAATGTTATTAAATGGTACGGTCGAAAATGGTTTTTAAACTCATGCACAGATCAAATCACACACACACCCAATCAATAATATATTGTTCAAATAATGTAGTTAAATTATTAGAAAAACCGTGGTCATGAAATTATCCTTACAATTAATATATAAATTCAATTAATAATTGTTTTAGTTCCAACAGAATAGAAACTGCAACTCAATCACTTCGCATTATGATGACCTTGAAATCAATTAGCCCCCCAACTTTTATGACCTCGAAGAACAAGGTGTCCCTTATGCATAGGCGGTTTCCAGATACGAACTCACCAAAACCCCTTGGGGACAGAGCCTTGACCTTCCCACCCCCGAGTAGTTCATGCGCCACTCTATCATGTAGCATCTCAGAAGAAAGAGGTCTTTTCAATCGGCAGGACTGGTACAATGTACCTCCCAATGTACTAGGTCACCAAAATAAATATTCATTACAAATATATACATATTAGCAACAAATAATTTTAATTATAAATGCCTTAGAAAAGTTGGATTTTTCCAGAAATTATGCTGCTTTAGATTGCAATAGAAATGTGGGCTATCAGCAGCCATTGTATGGTGTTCAAGGTCAATAGGCTCTGGGTTTCTCTGTTGTGCGAAAAATTTATGAAAACAAAACAGTATTAGTTGTTATATATAAAGTGTGAATATGTGTTAGTAAATATACATGTAAAATGGTAAAAGACCTGGAAAAAGGGGAAACTTGATGATCCTTCGCCAGCCATTAGTCCTAATTCATAAATGAAAATTTTAAGTGCAAACTAGCCTCGAAAATGCGCAGTGCGACTTCAGAAAATTGTAGCGGGTACATGCCAGTCCAAATCAGTGGTTTGGTCGATATGTACCTACAACGTTTCTCAATAGTCTGCATAGCCGAACACATAACCGATACAAAAATGAGGTTGCATTTGCAATTTCAAAGGAAATTTAAATGCCAATATGCGACATTAGTTAAAAGTTGGTTCAAACAAAGGTCGAACTGACATAGGTGTGACATCTCACATGGAAGAACATACTACTAGAAATAAGAATGAACGATGTTGAACACTTATCGCATAAGCCCATTTGTAACATATAGCTTATTGACGTCGCATGTATCAGAGACAACTATGGGAAGAAACACATAAAATTGGAAAAAATTAATTGACAACAGGAAATTAAAAATAATAATTTGGGAACATACCAAAACAAAGTATCTACATTTACACTCAGGAAATTTCACTCTAAAAAATCTGAGTAAAAATTTGAAAACCAAAAAACAAAAAAAATTAACACCTTGTGAATAGAAACTTGAACTGGTTGTCTGGGTCCCCATGTTGATACGTGTTTTGGAATGATGTCTTTTTGTACCCTTGCGATGGCCGCCTCGTATAATGCGATGTTGCACCAACGTTGGTTTAGGCGACAAGGTGTCAACCAATGACCGGCGTCACACGTTTATATGGTCGCAACATCGCAACCAACCAGCCAATAGTTCGAATTTATTAAAAAACGGTCGCAACAACAATTTGCTAGTATCAGAATGATTGAAACAAATTATTCATTACACACAAGCCTTTCCTAGTTTTGTGAATGATCCTACTATTAAAACTTTGTTCATATGTTAGGTTAGATATTAAGGATTCAATAACATCAAAAATAGCATTCAACAAAAAGATTATAAATTAAATTTTAAAGATTAAAATATGCAAAAATAAATATTGTTCCAAATAAGAATTAATTTGTTTGAAATGAATGTTCAGATCAAGTCTAAGCTAAACAAATAATATCTGGGGGGAAGAACAATAAAATTTAAAACTACAGGCCTAACACCATTTAGCAACTCGAAGTAGAACGTGTCCAAAACCTTGAGTTACTCAGCATAAAAAAACTCACTAAAACCCTTTGGCGTCAGGGTCTTCAGCCTCCTGTTCCCAAGTAGTGCATGTGACACTCCCTTTCGTTCCACTTGAGCACATCAGGCAACTTGTACAACGGTAAAAACTCCACAATCTAGCTAGGAATGTACTAAATTGTAAACAGAAAACCACATTTAGTACATATGAAAGTAATCAATAGAAAATTTTAATTGAAAACAAAATAGATGTATTACAGGGAGGACTTACCAGAATTAAAATTGACCCAAAGTTCATATGGGTTAGAGTGTAAACAAAGTGAGAAATAATATTTCTGAATGTAGTCTGCGAATGGTCATCATTCGAATCGCTACGGATCTACATTGCTCAATGAAATTAATAAAAATTAAATTGGAATATAAGTAATAAAATAAAAGGAATTTAAATTTAAACAAAAAATCTCTCACCTCAATCTAGGAACGGCTTGAACTAGCATTATTAGCCATGATTCTTGAAATATATATTGTCACGGATGATAAATATTATGATAGATAGAAAATAGTTCGATAGAAATTAATTCAATTAATCTTCTTAGTCGGCCAGGCGTTGCACATACACGTCGATCCAAAAAATGACTTAGCCTGCATGTATGAGCGATGTTGCTGAGGCGTCGATGCAAATTAATGGTCTGGTCGACATGGTTGAGTGACATCGCTCAACCTTTGGTAGAACCGATTGGTTAACTGAGAAGGGTGCGACGTCTCATACAATATTAACTGTATAAATATGAATTAGCGACGTCGCACGATCACTCCAAATGAAGAAGGATCGACGGATGATGTCGCATTCAAACACACCAGATACACTAACACCAACATAAAACGAGAAAAAGGAAAGATCCTAAACCAAAATAATTGGGCCACATTAACGGGGGAGAACATAAAACCCAAATTTGTACCTCCTAGAACCTAATCCTACAACCCTAATCCATAGAAACTTCAAAAAATAAAACAAATAACACATTCACACACCATATACATAAAAAATTTCAAAGGAAAAAAGTAATATAACCACATCTAGAAATCATACCTTTGGGAAGATGGGCAGGCGAGACTGTTGAAATACGAGGGAAAGTTGAATATGTGAAGTGATATATGAGGTGGGCTTCATATATATAGTCGTTATGAACCTTTGTGAATTCCACTTTGTCCCATGCAACGTTGCATAGCAGTCGGCCTTACCGATATTGGATCGACGTTTGAGCGACGTCGGCTAATCTAAATGTGGGTCTCACCATTTTAGCCCAATAGCATAGCAATGGGCCTGTGTTTCAACAAAGATTTTATTTACTGACCCTTGTGAATTCCACCTTGGTATGTATAGCATTGCATGTTAATTGATTTTAGCGATATTCGACCGATATAGGCTAGCCTAAAGTGAGCCTCGCCATTTCAGCCCACTAGCATAGCAACCGGGCTGTATTTGACCAAAACGAACATAATTGACCTTAATAACGGTTAGTAATATATAAGATACTACTAAATGAAATTTATAAATGTCAATGAACTTATTAATGTCCAGTTTCACTGGAATCAATTTTAACAAAACCGGTAAACTTTTCAGTTTTTACACTTAGGTCCCTCCAAGAAGGCGGGGGAGGATGAAATGTAAAATTAGGGATACCCAATTATATAAATCACATTTTCACAATCACGTTGTTTCAATTTAGGCATCAAGCAACCGGAGTATTCTTCCCTTATTTTTATCAGTATTCTATCGATACCCTTACAATGAGCGTTCTTAATTAGAACGATAAATTCCACCACATAGAATCACACAAAATTACACATTCTAATTTTTTTTATTAATTAAAAATATAATGAAATTCCATCCATTAACTATTTTAAAGTGTTAGTACGTGTTCTAGAGTAAATTGTATATGATTACTTACAAGTACGCAAGGGTTAATTGGAAGATCTTGTGGAAGTCTCTGTGGGATCATGCCAGTTTCTTTATCACTTTCAGGGATTATAAGTTTGACCGGGGATGGAAAAGATCCCATCTGGGATGATTGGAATCGGTTTTGGGACTGCCAGTGTACTTTTCAATTTTTGCACTTAGGTCCCTCTAACAAAATGGAAGAAGTCGAATTACAAAAGTGGAGATACACTTATCTAATTCACCAATTCATAACCACTATGTTCCGATTTGGTCATGCGTGGGTCAATGAAACAGGACCAAAATCTTCTCAGACAGTTTATGATGAAAATTTGTGAAAATTACACTATGGCCCAAACTTCCTTGCATGTTCACTACGCTTCAGAACTCTGCACCCGAAAGTTAAGAAAAATATTTGATATGGAGATTATGCACATTGTCTAGGATAAGAATGAACTGGGGTAATCGGCCGTTACTTTTGTTAGTATTTCATTAATACCCTTACGATAATTGCTATGAGAACGATAATTTCCACCACATAGAATCACATGATAGTTCATATTCTTGGTTTTTTGTGAAATAAATTGGTAATAAAATTCCTTCCATCATATTTTAAAAAGCACTAGTATATGTTTTAGAGTAAATTGTAGATGATTACTTATAAGTATACGAGGATCCTGATCCTCAGGAAGAACTTGTGGAAGTCTATGTGGGAATAAGACCAGTTTCTTTAATACCCTCTATTAGTGTAAGTTCAACCATGGGTGACAAAATGTCTTTTCGGATGACCGTATTCGAGTTTGGGACAACCGGTGTTTTTTTTTTCACTTAGGTCCCTCCGAAAAAGTGGGAGAAGTTGAAATGCAAAATTGGAGATAACATTTTTTATTAACATTTTTAGGACAATGTAGTTCCTATTTGGGCATGAACGGGTCGTCAGAAAGGGCCGCAATCTTAACAGGGAGTATTTTACGACACTTTTCAAAAATTAGACTATGGCCCTTATGAACAACCTCACAAATGTGTCACATAAAGCGAACCCCTAAACGACACCCGACCGACGTCGGCCGATCATAAACGGGAACCAAAATTTTCAGCCAAAATTTTGAACCAAAATTTCTCAACCCTATTTCATGTCAATAACGTTCAGCACCAACAACCCATCTCCAATCTCCAACACACTTCCTGCAAACCCAACTCCACACCATCCTTTCCATTCACGCCATTACAACCACTAAAGAGCTCAATAAATTTCTTCTCTCAAGCATCAACAAGTATCCTAAGATGGAGTATCTCCGGGTTAAAACTATGTGAGGTAGTTTTCCATTCATTTCATGTTCCTTTAGCAATTTTATTACCATGCTTTCTATGTTACATGTTACATAGTGTATATTGTTTGTGTTTCCAAGATCATTCCATGTTTGTAAGGAGTGATAAAAAACACTTAGATTAGGGATAATTGTGGACAATAATCAAATTTTTGTATGAACACGGGTTGAATGTTCGATATCGCTCACAGTTAATAATCCCATACGATATGGGACCGAATGTTGATTGACGTCACATTGTATACTAAATTACTAAAACATCTATGAATGTCTGATGTCACTCATCAGTCAGAATCCACGACTTTGGTCTATACTGCACGTGACATCACTTTAAAGCAGATCAGGTACTTTTTCCATGTTGATATTAATGTCGGTTGCATTTAACTATATTATTTGTACATAATTTGGGGACTGCCCAATTATAACATAAATTTTGTTTCATGTGTATTGATTATAATAAGACAAAGAGTGTTATCGATGGACTTCCAACACGGACTTGTCATTTTCCTAGTCCCTCAGACATGGTTAATGTTATACAATGCAGACAAAGAAGGATTAATACAATTAATGTTTCAATTTCATATCAACCTTATGTATTTTAATATATTCTAACATGTATTAGTAATATATGTTCAAGTTATGAGGGTTATTTAACATGTCATTGATTCCCACATTAATTGACAAATAATAGTTATATGATGTTTACCAATTTCATGAGTTTTGGATTATTAAATAAACATGTAACGGCTATCGACGAATGATTTTTTTGTCATCAAATATAAAATATTATAATTATGTATGAGAACCGGTATCTCTACAATTTATCTGTGACGTCGCAAATATCGGTGGAGAGATGACACCAAATCGATGTTGCATAAACCGACGTTGATTCTTTTCTGCAACGTTCCCAACTCAAAAAAAATCATATTCAATAGCCTTCCATGTCAACAACCACACGACATGGGTGCCTAAGGGCATGCAATGCCGTAGACATTGTGACATTGCTCTTATTTACCCACAACCTCGGCTTGGGCAAATTCGTAGCCATCCTCTCCTATCATCTAGCATATAGCTATGACCGATGTCGGTTCTTATAGATGTCGACATCGGCCTAAACAAATTTGCAGTTATTGTCGACCTTCTTTCTTGGACCGATATCATCACAAAACCTGCCGACATCAGTCCAAAACCAAGGTAAATGATATTTTTACCTCGGTTATGAACAGAGGTAATAAATGTACTTTTTACTACGAAATTATTCACCTCAATTTTTTTGGGACTAAAAACTGAGGTAAAAGGTCTTGTAGAACTGAGGTAAAATGTCATGTTTCTAGTAGTGCCTTGATCATAACGCGCCCCTGCTTAAAGGATCTAAGCCTTTTGTAGGTAGAAACCGTTAGATATGAGAGTAAGAACACTAGGTTATGGGCACTCTACTATGGACACCATCCCTAGGCCTAAAAAGGAAAAGGAATTGGCATGTCATGATGACTCTAGGGTCAATGTAATACTAGTTGCTACAAACTACAACGCCTATCCCTCGGGGTAAGCTAAGGATTTCCCCTCGTTAGGCGTTTTAATATGGCAACCCCCGGTCCACCGCTCATAAAATGCAATCACTGACACAAGTAGCCAATTACAATTAACATCTTTTGGGTTGACACTGTTCAAGGTAGCATGAATGCACTCATATCTCGGTGTCTCGAGCCAACTAGGTCGTTAGTCTGACACTCCCAAGATATCTTTTAATAGCCTGGGACGATATTAAACTATGCATGAAATAATTATGCATCATAAGACATGCCATGGCCTGAATCATACATGAATGGAAAATACAAATCAACAAAAATAGGGTGATCTAAAATCTAACAAAATTATAATAGAAAATAGGACATAGAAAATAGGGTAATCTAAAATCTAACAAAATCATAATTAAGTCATGGATACAAATACTACCCCAAGATAATAAAATACTCTACTACTAATAAATCCATGGCATTCATTAAATTAAATATCATGGGTCTAGGAATTAAGTGAAGGGAAAAAAGAACAACTCTAAAGAGAGAAATTTCTATTCTTCCTTCCCGCCTCACACACACTAAGAATCTACATTATGTCTACTTTCTTAAACCCTGTGAGACTAAAGGCCCTTATATAGTAGATACGATTAGGCCTTAAAAGGGCCAAAAAAGGGAGAAAACCTTAGTAGCCACGTTGGCCATGCTGGCATGACTTCTGCTATATTGCACGTGTTGGTCAGAATGACGCCGTGCAAGGCACATGAGGGATTCCTCGACCTTTTATGTTGTTACGATTCGTGCCAAAGTGAACTGTCCATCATCTGGCACTTCCTTTTGTGGCTTCTGATGGTACGGGTTGTGCTAAAGTGCATGCCCCATCATCTGGCTTTGTATTTTCTTAATTCTCTGAGCATGGGTCGTGCCAAGTTACACAGCCCGTGTCATTCTTCGACTTTTATGGAACTTGCTTCTTTCTTCACCAAAACTATCTGCTACCACATTTAACTCATGATCTTCAATCTTCCACCATCCTTACGAATATATTTCTAAAAGCAATTTAAAGTTCTTACGAGCTAGAAGCTTTTAAGAACCCAAATCTATTAGACCAAAAATAGGCTACTAAGTGAAGGATTTGTATACGAAAACCTAAAATGGTCATCTAAACCCCTTACGATCGAAATCTACCTAAATCTAGCAATCTACAAATCAAAAGACAATAAAAGAGATGTTAAATGATTTGAAAAATACGTGCATTTGACGTCTTATCAGTAGAACGTGGTAGCATAGGATTTTCCAACACCTCGACCTGTCTTGGGAGTCTTTGTACTTAACACATTAGTGCATTCATAGCAATCACCAATAGATTTTCATCTAACTCCCTTGTTTGATTAAAATGAACATGTACGAAAGGATATGGTACTGCTCAACTATCGATCGCCTCATCAGAATTTTGATCACCACTTTGAACAAGTGAAATAGGCGTTAATGGATAAGAACATGTTGACTTTGAACATTCTGGATATTTGGTTAGTCCCCTGCAATTCCTTTCAAGTAATGCTAAGAACAACAAAATGGTTAGTAGAAAACGTCTCCCCCCTTTCCCGTTTGTTTAGTAGGTAGCTAACCAAGTTTATAATACTCACAACTCACAAGGAAAAGGCTAGAACGAGTGAAATTAGCTCAATCAAAGAAGCTTCATCCATGGATTTATCTTTGATATTTGTGTAAAAAATCCACGGATTTTGTAAAAAAAACAAGTAGGGTTAGAAGTTGGAGCTCTCTTCCCCTTAGCTGGATGCTTCCTTCCCTAAGTCGTACCTTTTCGATCAAGTGTTTTTTTTCCATTGTAATATTTTCAAGGAACATAATTTCAAAGTGAATTGAGTGGAATGTGTGGGTAATTTGTAAGATATTTGAATTTATATGCGTGCACCATTTGGGTTATTTATGGAGACCCAATTCCAATTTCGACAGTTTCTTCGATACCCTATTTAGAAGGGCTTGAAACCTTTTCTAATTTCAAAACCTTCAAATAATATTATATATTCCAATAAAATAATAAATTTTCCAACCCCTGTCTTGAAACAAGTGTCAGGCTCATAACTCGATGAGACTTTTTGTCAAATCTTTGTGGACATCATTTAAAACATGGAAAAATTTCTTGAAAAATGTGGCTGATAATATTTCATCCCCGATTTTGGAAGATAGCTTCATAACCAATTACTTTATCCCGTGATCCATTCCGATATTGGAATAGTATAAAGTTCATTTTATTGAATATTTCAAAAACAAATACTTCCACATAAGCAATCTCAAATTGGTAAACTGTTTCAGAAGTGTGAAGTTTCGATTTTGAGTGACAAAGATATGTGCAATATGTAAGAGATTTACATGTTCCGATATCGGAACTGGTTTGAAAATTTTTCTCACTGCAATTTTTCCCACCAAATGAAAGTAAGAACCTTGAATTGGATAAAAGCCTTTCAATAAGTACTAAATGCTTGAGAACACTAGAAAAACACTTAAATGACAACATTCAATCATTACATCAACCCCATGAAATCTAATTCAAAGTGCATTACATAAAGTCTGAAAATGGTAATGCCAACATAGTAATTTCGGTGCACAATTTTAAGGCGATGTGAGGCCCAATGTTTGATATTCCTCGGATTCATCCTCATCCTCATCATCATCCCTAGATTATTGTAACATATGTAAATTAAACATTCTCATCATCTTCACCTATCTATATCTCGATCCCTTTCCTATAATGGTAGGCATCTCGTTCTGCCTTAATATCCCCGACTTCCGTATAAAAGGATTTCATTTGTCGAATGAAGCATGAAAGAGCTTTCTTAATATTTTTCATGAACCCTTGCCGCTCCTTGGAATATCATAACACAAAATATAATTCAAAAAAACAACATTCACAATACAAACCAAAGTTACATTCACTGGTGGAGGCTCTCTCATTAAAGGCGGTTATATCGGACCAGAGAAGTCACTTAGTAGGTAACTTCACTGGTAGTGGCTTTGATCATCATTGATCAAAGTCACTTCGAGGAACTATCTTTAAAATGGTCTCATCAAAGGCGGTTATTTTCCGCTTTTGAACGCATTAAAGGAACTGCCTTCCAATAGTTATGATATCAAAACTAGAGTCCCAAGTTTGGAACTATAGGATCATCATCGGGTATGAAAATTGGTTTACGAGTCCAGAACGCGATTGAGGTTCCTAAATCAGATTCAATTTATAGTCTTTGCAATTAGTTCCTTAGTCGGATGCACATTCCATTCCACTACTGTATTTTGACGCTTGAGATGGATAAAAATGAATTTAATGTACCCGATTCGGGTAGTTTTTTTTATCTTGAGTTCCGAATCCGGAACCCATATATTGGCTCTTTAAGAAATCCCTATACAAGAAGCTGGGACACAGTTCCGCACTCGTAACAAGTTTGAGAAAAGATATAAAATAAAAAACAACCAATATATTAAACCTAGCTAAAAGAAAGCCTCATATGATAGCTCCAATACATACATAAATATATAGAATACGCTAACGAAGCACCATTCTATAGATAGGAATAGAAATCTAGCCAATTTTATTCCCTAAAACAAATGTCATCATAATTCCAGCTAACTGACAAAAACCTATGGATTGCGCTAACAAAGCAACAATCTATAGATAGGAATAGAGATTTAGAAAATTCTATTCCACACATTATGTATCATCAATATATGTACACTACAAATTAGACCCCACACGATTCTAAACCACAGTTGGACTTCAAATAGATGCTGACTAGGCGTTCAATAAATAGCTAGCCAAGCAATTTCTTGGAATGTTGATATCATCGTGTGAATACAACTTGTTGTTGACTTGAAAAACCTGTGAGTATGATAATATGACAATTAGAACGACAATTTTTTTTAATAAAAGACAAAAAATGGGACGCTGAACTCACTTTGTCAATTTCTTGGTAATCCACTCAGACTTGTTGAATGAACTTGACGACGTAAAGAATTACATAATACGCGCACTCCTAAGTTGGATTTTTTAAGATCAAATGCACGGTAAGTAGTCATAAATAATGAAAATATAGAATACTAGTAAATGAGAACGTATGAATAAATGACACCTTGATTTCTACTACGTCCAAAGCCGTATTACTTGAATCGGCTATTTTATTCATTGAGGCACCAAAATTTTTACAAACAAGTCTGATGGTTATAAATGCAACAAATCCATCCAAAAAACACGTTTCTTTTCTGGGACAATAAAAATTAATCTCCAATGGTCCTTACAAGAAAAATTAATGTAAAAACAATTGACGTTAATAAGTCCATTAATTAAAATGAGTATCTAATCATCACCGCTCAATGTATGGCGCAATGAATATTTTTTTAAAATGTTTTCAGTCTAGACTCTTGCATATGTAGTCGATGCTTTCATCAAATGTGAATCCAATTTCTTGAGTCATCACGGGGCACACATAGCCCACCCAACCCTTGGCATTTTGATACTTAATGTAATACATGTATCTTTAAAGCAAAGTTGAGCATATTAATTGCATACAATACTTATTACTACCTCAAATATGAATTTCAATAATTAAAAAATATACTCAAAATAGGTAGAGGGACATTACAGTTTGGTTCACTTGCTCACACCTCTAAAGGTATTCGAAGTTAATCCATGAGGCGATGATATCTCGCTTAGCACACCATAGACACACTTATTTATGGAAAATTAATTATGTTGAGCTACGGGGGTGCATGGAAAACCAATAGAACAACACCCTAACGAATTGAGGTGAACTCTTATTCACTTATGCCCTAGTGACTGGAGCTCTACCTTTTTCGATATTTGTACAACCGGCCTAGGTGTCTTTAGGGGTGCCTCTTTCAAATGACTATTTGTTTCTGGGTTGGCATAAACAAGGCAACGAGGCCAAAGAAGAAACATCCCTCATAATGTGGCACTGAACACCACCGTTTGTTCAACGAAACTTAACAAATACCGTCCGCAATTGGGTTGCCATGATAATGCCGCATTGCCGGGTACAAAATATTTTCGGCAACGTGGAGGGGCATACCTTTGTTACCTTGATCAATGTATATCTCACACGAACTTGATGACTATATGGTATTAAAAAAATTAAATTGCATGCAAATCCCATTGAGTAATGATTGTTTGTGTAAAAAAATGTAACTTTTTGGGTGGTGACGTGATCGCCTTGTCTATGTTTTTTTTTTCTTCCGCTGGTGTTAGAAGCCTTGGCTCGTGGTTGACCTCAATTTCTCCTGGAAGTGGCATGAACCTCTACATGGCGGAATCCAATTTGGCGTCGAGCCATCCAAAATCTCCGGGACAGGAATACTAATGGGTTGGATTAGCTTCCTTATTAAAATGTCTTATTGCTCTATGAGCTTGTCTCGTATAATAGCTTTTTTTTGCAAGATGTGCACCCTAGACGGTTTTGCCCTATTGTAAAACCGTACAATTCCAAACACATATTTTTGTGTTAAGAAGGTACCTACCCTCCTAGCACAACCCGGGTGATCTAATTTACCCATAACTTCGGTAAGGATGTCAATTTTACCCTTCGGAACAAAGTTTTCTTATATTTGATCTTATTTCAATTTAGCCTACATACATGAGCCCATTAAAACATGTACAATGAAAAAATGATGAGGCAATGCAATGGATGAAATTAAAAATAATTAATCAAGTGAGGCCTACCACTCATTCTGCAAGTTCATTTTCCAAAGATTTAGTGAATCTACCATCCTTGTTTGACGGCTTCTTAGAAATAGATCACACCTCTCGATCTCCTCCACATTGATGGGATTTATTGATAATATTTCCTCCTTCTCGGTCACCCCCCCTCAATTGCAAGTTGTACATTGTTTTTCAAAACACTCACATCAATTGCAAGTTGTACATTATTTTTCAAAACATTTTTTTATATGAATTCGAGGGCCACCAAATTATAGCCCCCACTAATCTTCCGATGAGGATATTCATTCTTCTCAGAATTTTGTTTCTTTTCCTCCCTCATCCCCTGGGTTACGAATTCATAGAGAAGTGACTACCAAAGACTAGGTAATCTAAATACACACAAACTTATATATATAAGTAGACTAACATTTTGTTCATTCTCCAAGACCCTTCTCTTGTGTATCTCCCAATATTTTGGTTGAATGTGTGTATAAGTTAACCACAAACGTTCTCCTATCCTATGAGAGAATAAGTAATCCCTAATTAATGTGTGCTTGTGCTTTCTCCAACTCTTCGATAACATGCTCATAGCCACTTTCCTTGAAACTTCCATTTCGAGAGCATCGATTTCAAAGGGTCTCTATTTTGAATTAATTAAGGCGGTCATGCCAAAAATTAATTCATCATATTAGGATAATAGTAATGTAATTTTGTGTGGATTGTAAAATATCAATAATGGTACCTTGCCTTCATCCAAAGGATGTCTCTGTACACCTTTAAGATCTTGTGCCAATTATCGTACTTAATTTATGTCTACCCTCATCCTACCAACCTTCTCAACCCAACTAGAAAACTTTGCAAGTTCGTCCCACAAATATTTACCCAACTTGTTAAAAAACTGACAACGTCAACTCTTTTCTAGCAATTCTCCGCTCTAATGTCCTACAGTGAGCTCTTGCTATTCCTACCTCATTCGCCCCCCTCTCTCCGGCATCCTCATTTCCAATCAGGTTATCATTTCCTTCTTCCATAGGTGGGACTTCATTTTGAGTCATTTTTCGTAACATTTTACTACATAAAATAATGTACAAAAATCAATATTTATTTTGTAAACCCTAGAAAAACACTACATCTATTTCATAAACCCTAGCACAAGACAATAATTATAGCCATTTTATGTTTTGGAAAATTAGTACATGATCATGACCTTTAACCTAATCCCTATGAAATTAGAATAAGCGATGCTAAAACAATAAAGGAAATCAAATGAGATTAATGCTTACCTTTTCATATCTTGAAATGAATTGTAACTCCAAAAGGCCCCAATTCACACATGACTAACTAGGAATACTAAACCTAACCCCATGTCTCTCAAATTGTTAGAAAATTTTCAAATATTTCATCTATTGAGTGTATGAGCTAGGGTTTTCCTTGATTTGGAAGAAAAATATGGGGAATGTGGGATAGATTGAGAGGAATGGAAGAAAGGGATAGGAATAAGAGGGTTTTTAGTAGGAAAAAAAAGAGTGAATTTGCGCTGAAAATGCGTGCATTATTAATGTGGGTTTGAAGAGAATCTAATGCTTCCTATTTTCATTGGCTCATAAAATCGAAATTCGAGTTCAGAAATAACCTTGGAGCTTCTTCTATACTCAAAACTCTATCTCCAACCTTATCAGAGTACATGAATGAGTTTCGAATTTAGAACTTAGTCTTATTATATAAAAAAAATAGGTAGATTGGAAATCAGAAATCCCCACATCCATCAAAACCTAGGTTCAAAAATTTATATCAAATTTCCCCCCACAAATTAGTCAATTCGGTTAGAATGGCGAGGAGTTGTGGAGATAGAGCAGGTTTGCAAACATCTACAAGGGGCCATGAACCATTCGTTGAGATAGGGCAGAGCTAAAGTTCTTCAACGAGGGGGTGGAACAAAGGAACATCGATTTCCTTCGCCGTAAGTGTACGAATCCTAACATAGTGCTTACTTAGAACTTTGGGTCGTTGAGGTTGAAATACTTTCTTCAACATTGAAAATTCTCTATTTGATAAGTTGTTAAAATTAGCTGAACCCGTGTACCATGATGAGGTAGTTCAGTTTTAGGCAAACCTAGGCCAGATTAAAAAACAACCACGACCTCACTAAGGTTAACAGTGTATTGATACACTAACCACACAACTTGTTTTACAAAGTATGTTCAACGGCTTTTAGAAATTTTCCACCAACAACATTAGCCTGGCGTTACTGAGTACACACCCCGATGCCCCATGGCCATGGCTAGGGAGGGTTCAATACCGAGTTATGCAAAAAATTATGATATAGATGTTCTTCTTGTGGACAAAGGTTAGTGCACGATTGGACATGTTTGTGAGCCAAACATAAGAAATTTAATGCTATTTTACTATGTCATGGAAGGAGTTAGGATGAACCATGCTTATACAATCTTGAATTACAGACTAAAGGTCATGGATGGTAAGAAAAAGGATCTCCCCTATGGGGAATTGATCACGGCGATGCTTTAAAAATGGGGTGTTACGCCGCATGATAGACTTATGCGTCGAGATTATTCTGACTCCACTTGGTTCGAGTACAAGCACTTGATTTTGGGGTTTAATTGAAAATATGACTACCGAGCCATCCTCAGAGAAAAGGCTAAGAAAAGCAAAGAGAGCTAAGGATTCATCGATGCAAAGGGGTGAGCCCTCGTCATCCTGGAGTTCTAATTTGAATTAAAGTGTATTTTTATGTTAAACTGTTATGTAATTGTATATAATCTATAATTTTGTTTTCTTGTAGGTAGAAGTAGTTCTGTGGCAGGTAACATGAAGAAAAAAATTATCATATACATGGCGTGTCAATGCATGGACATCAGTGCCGTGAAGGCAGATGTGGCAGTGGCGGAAGCTAGTCACGCAAAGTTTGTCACTTCTTCCAGCCTACGCATCGACCTTGCATAGGCCGAGAATATGCCGAACTTCAAACCAGTGTTCTCCGATTACGAAGAGGAAGTGGAGGAGAAAGTTAATGAAGATGAAGACTAGGACATAGCAGGAGATGTGCAGACTGACCCCAAGATTAGTGAGATGTTCTCCGATGAAGAAAATGAACCATGATACTTTGATTGTAGTTTGTTATATTTGGAATTTGACTTTAAGGCTTTTGGTATGAATTTGGAATTGACTTTAAAATGCTTAAGAAAACAATGAATTTTTAGGAATGGTATTTTATTGCAATGATAATTACTTGAAGTTAACTTTTAGAAATGGTATTTATTTGGTAATTCAAGCCTAGGTAATTTTTTTTAACATACCATTCAAACTAGCAATTGGATTTACTAGGTAGAATGAAATTATAGAAATGTCATTAGTTCTGAAATTTACCATAACATCCAAACAAGTTCCGAGTTCGGAATCTAATCTCATATATAGAAAAAAGGTACAAATGATATTTCTCACTCGCAACTTGTTCTACATTCAGAACAAAGAATCAGGCCTTTGTTTTCAACTCCAGACTGAGTTCCAGATGCATAACTCTAAATCGGTTCTACCTTATGAAGGTCAAAGCTAGTTACAAAATTGCAACAGGCCCAAATGAGAAAACCTAGGTTGATCTTCCGGTGGAAAAATGACAAAAACAAACTAATTTCAAACTACATTTCAAGAGGGAGGAGAAAATAGCGATGTCTCAATCAAACGCAGAAACTAGCAAGAGACGTGGGATGACTTCCCGATTAAGGAGTTATCGTTCTTCCAATCTCGGGTACGAAATGGCTAGGTTCGTATCACTACTAGCCCAAGTTAGATATAATGAATTGCATAATGGAACTGGTGGTCCTCTTTCCTCCATTTCTCCGTTAAACCACTGCCTCGCCGATCACTACGGGTAACCCTTAGGAAGAAATTGCCTATGCCCTTGATAAACAGTTATACATCTATGCTTCAATTGACTAAAATTTGTTTCCTTCTCACAAATAGGGCATGCATAGTTACCCTTCACCGAGTATCCAGACAAATTTCCATATGAAGGGAAATTATTTATGGTGCAAAAAAATAATGCCCTCAATGTAAAAGTAAAGTCCACACTACCATCGTATGTGCGGACACTATCTTTGAACAAAGTATTCAAATCTTAAAATCTTCAATAAGAGGATCAAGGTAAACATCTATATCCTTACCGGGTTGCTTAGGCCCAAAAATCATCGACAGTAAGACATACTTATCTTTCATCATAAGCCAAAACGGAATATTTTAGATCACTAACAGGCCAAGAACTGTGTTCGCTGCTCACATTACCAAAATGATTCATTTCATCATTTGATAGGCCTAACCTCAAAGTCAGGGATCCGCTCTAAACTCTAGGTATATGACATCTAGCTTCTTCCACTACTCACCGTCAGATGTATGCCTAATCACATCATCTTATGGTTTAACACTTTCGGAATGCCAACGCAACAACTTGGCGTCATCCTTGCATGCGTACAATTTCTTCACCCGTGGTATGATTGGGAGATACCACAAAACTTTAGCCAGCGTCTTCTTCTTCGATCTAGGCCCCACTTCTACGCCTACAGAAATATCACCCTGCTTCATATTGTACCTTGACTTACCACACACCGACATCTTTTCAGTAACTCATCCACCTTCCCCCTATACAACATACTCTCATTCAGGCAAGCGTGGATTTTTTCAATTCAATTCAATTGCCATTGGGCATAGAATCCTTTTTGCTGCATACGATCTATCGGGCATAATATTAACCTTGAGAAGCAATTCCCCAATTAATTAAAGTGTATTTTTCATCCCTTTATCCATCCACCAAATTTGGCCTTCAAGTTCATAACTTTCAAGGTTGCACTCAAAACCGAATGTGTGGAGCCATTATACAATGTCGTCATTTTGACATTATGTAAAGTTTCTAAAGCATCTGGTTTCCCATGAAACTCTCAGGAAACAACCTCTACCATCTCATCAAATACATCATCATCCTGTAAATCACCATCTCCCTTTCTAGTTACATCTTCAAAGCTCCCAATCTTCCCATGCCACACCCGATTAGTGTAACTAGTATGAAACCCATGAGTGATTAAATTTTCACATAAATTCTTTCTCCCAAGAAATACATCATTTTTACAATCTCTACACAAGCATCATGCACGCACCACACTATTCTTCGATGTGTGTTCAAAATCCAACACAATAAAATATTCAATCAAAGGAATGTAATCATGTAAATTCCTACGATTGTTACCAATGAGTTCAATATGATCCATTGCGAACACCCTACATGTAAATGTCATAAATTAGTGGAATGAACCAAATGAAAACAAAACCATCATAAACCTTCCCCTTTCATTCAAAAAATTACCCTAATCCATACACTCAACACAGTTCTACTATTATAATTAATACATGTAATAAACAAATGAATGTAAAAAATACCTTCCCCAATTAGTTCATCCTCAAGCCCCAAATTGTGGTAGGTTTCCAAACCCATTAGTTCCAAGCTCGGGACTGATGCAATCGTTCAACCTTATGTTAGGACATTGTTCCAAGTACGTAACGAAGTCCAGAAAAAGTTCCAAGTGAGGAACTTTATTCATTCATTCACGTATGTTTTAACTCGATCTTCCAAATTCGGAACTACCGTCGGATGTAACATTTCAATTTCTAAACTTCGGACAAATGAAAACACCTGGGCGTATATGCCTTTGAAACTAATCGATTAAAGGTTTTTATTAATAGAAGTCCCTTTAACATAGACATTAAAAACGGTTCTATTAATAATGGCCTTCCACAAATGTTGAACCGCCTTCTAACTCAGGAGCGGTTCGAATGAATACAGCTTCGATCTCAGAATGTCTTCGCAAATGTGGTTCCTCAGAAATCGGACATAACCGCCTTCTAAGTGATGTCTTTAATGGGCCATCCTCTACCACCGATTATTTCAATATCACTTACAGATTCCCGTTGATGAAGATGCAGCAGACTCTGCATCCCTCACTCTCTTTGTACTTTTAGCGGCTCTCCTCGTCACGAAATTCACCCTCAGTTTGTTGGTTTTAAATCCAATTCCAGGTTCTTGAGGTTATACCACATCTTGTATTATAATTTTTGAGGCAATGAATGGTCAATGGATACGATTCCCTTTTCTCGGATCATCTTAGTAATTAAAAAAAACATAAGGGAACTCCTTATTCATTTTTTGGCGGCTTTGTTCATGTAGGAGAATATGGTGAACCCCGGATTTAAAATTTTCATTTTCATGATATAATAGAATGTCAGATGCTTCAAATTATTGGTTCACAAGCACACCCTTCATTAGGAAGAACATTCATACACACTCCTTAGAAATTTAACCTTTCCTCCATGCTCAAAACCGACCACTCATATTTGTCAGCTTGGTCAGACCCTTCTCATATCAATATAAAATACTAACACCCTATCTGTACTGGAAAAAGGGGTTTAAAATCAATCTTACTAGGCCTGGATTGTTGGTGATATATCTCAAACGATCTAGGGGTTATAGGGATGTAAAAAAATTAGGCTAGGTCCACGGGCACCTTAAAACAACATATATCATGAATTTATAAATAAAAACACAATTCCATTAACACTTGTTACGTTAGAGCTCTAGATTTTCTTCCCTAAATGAGCATAGAATTGAACTACCTCCTATGGTGATTGGATAATCTATTGTTATAATATAGTGCAAAAAGGAAGGATGGAAATGGTGTAATATGTAATCAAAATTTAGACCAATGGCAGAGTCGGGTTTCAACACCTCCATAGTCGTGCATTTACGATCTAGCCACTCTACATAGCCCTTATCTACCTCCCTTGAAGAACTAGCAGCTTGTGCTGGCCTCTAGTGGACGCTCGTGACTATGTTGGGTTCTTGTTTTCTAATTGCGAACAAGAGAACTTTCTTATTCTTCCACCTGTAGTTCAAATAGTGAATTGGGTTGTGCCATTGAAGGAGCTTTCAATATTGAAGCCCTCTTTGATTTCGATGCACCCTGAGAACGACCCATGGTAGATAGTTGCAAAATTTTAATATTGAACTTGGTTTTGATGAACTAAATGGGTGGTGGATGGGGATTTTCAAAGTATTTTGGGAGTTAGAAAGAGTTGTGGAAGAAAACTATTGTTTAAAGAACTAGTACCGATATTGCAACAAGTGTCGTTTTATATATGAAGCATATACCAAACACAACTTCAATATTGGAACGATCATGATCTAAATATTCAGTTTTTAAATGTTTTTTCGGTGATAGTGGTGTTACCAGAATGCCTTCAGGTTTTAGAACACCAACAATCAAAAGCCTGAGAAATTACCTGAATTAGTTCTTGCTCAGTCCATTGTTCAAAATGTCAAATGCATTTGCTCGGGTTCTGTAGGTGGAATTCAGTAACACAAGGTTGCATTTATAAAAACTAATGATGCAATACATGATAGCTCCAACCAAAGTTAAAATTGGGAACAACGGGATTATGAGAACATATTATGAATGGAAAGCTACATTTTCATTTGGGCCTTATTATAACACTGTCATTTTCTTTTGGTGACCTAGTGGTATTGACTTAGAATTCTAATTTTATGAATCCCCGTGTTTTTGGTCATATGTTAGGTCTTCTAAAAAACGTACGTTGGAAAATAATGCCAGCATAAGTCGGTCGCTCCAAGCCCGCTCTTTAATTTTAGAAAACCTGATAAAATATTCCGCAATAAATTAGAGGATGACTTTATTACCATGCCCATTGTAATCTACATCAATACTATTTGTTTTTGTTCAATTTTGATACAATACTCTATGTTACATAATCCCTCCATCCCAGCCAAATCTGCATACTTTCCATTTTAGTCTGTACTAGGTAAATTTGCAGAGTTTGCATTTTAAAAAATATTCAATCTATTATGAGACATTATTGACCATAAAACATTAAAAACATTACATTTGGGACCAGCCCATTTTTAAACCCAAATTCAATTAAGAAACCCTATTTTCTTGATTATCTTCCTCTGCAGTCGTGTTTCTCCACCTTCCTCATTCTTCCAGCCTCTCCACATTTTACATTCTTCTAGCATCTCCCCTATTTTCTTCCTTATCTCTCTCTACTTTCAAACCTACTTTTGAAGTCTGGAATCAGCTTCAACATTTTCTTATCTGGAAATAGCATCCTAGGAGGTGGTGTCCCCAAAAAAGAGTCCTCCACCACCATCCCTTTCATCTCAACTCTCGTGTCGCGGAGGTTGTCGGAGGGGGTGAGCGCGGTCCGGGAGGAGAAGTCTGGCGGGTCGCAGGCGGAGAGAGGGATGAGGCAAGGAAAATCTAGTTGAAGAAGATGGGGATCTGGTTGAAGAAGATGAGGGAATATTTGTCAATTTACATCAATAAAATTAAAAACATATGTTTTCTCTCTCTGCAGGTTTCCTGGGTTAGAGGGAGTAATTGATTTCATGTTCAATGCTTGGATTTTTTTTAAAAAAATCTTATCACTAGTGTTTCTTATAGATATTGTTTTTTACATTGTTTGGTTGTACTACACGAAAGTGTTATGAAAATGGTTTAGTTTCGAGATGACCATATGTTTTTAAAGACGTCACTGCAGACGAACATCGCTTCTAATTCGCAAATTGGGAAAATGACTATAATTTTTTAATATGATCTATGATCGTAAGAAACCTCGGATCGACATTTTATCAGCAAGTTTTAAAGGGAAACTGTCATGTGTTCCGAAATCGGAAGTTACAACTACCTCAACCACAGTGAATAAACTGATTACCCTTCCGAGCTCAAATCCTCTTCCCCCAAATTCATTTCCGGCATATGATACACTAGTAGAGTAGTTCCAGCGACATACCAAATTCCAAAACCATATCCCAAATCGGCAGTATAAACGATGGAAATTTAATTTTTGTAACATAGGTAATAAAACGGCTTTAAAAAAGGTACCATGGTGCAGCCCAAAGCCATGGTTTACACTATAACATGGCGGTTTCACAAACGTCATGCATTAGGGTCCGGTGACAATAGTTATTGATGCCTCCTTCCTACACTAGTGTAGGGACGACATGATAAATAGGGTATATGGTTATGACCTCTTTTTTTCTGTATAGGGAACGAGAACAATATTAGAAATTGAATTAATATGGAATTTATGATCATTATATGAAGTTGATTCATGGAAATTGCTTGATGGATTGTGTGTATTATCTGAATTAAATATATTTTTTAATTTTCCTATTTACTTTAGTTTTAAATAATAAATAAAGTTTTTGAATCCCCCAAAACCTGTACGTGTAGAGTTGGCCGAAAGTTATAACTAAATTAAGAGTAAGATTATCTCTTAGATTCGACCCTTTTTGCATGCTATATTATTTTATTTTGTTTTTTTGAAATCAATCTACTTGCTATATTATCTAACTATTGTAGGTAGATAAGAATAAAAATTTAATCTTGATATCGATATTTAAATTAGTGACTGGTTCTGTCAAGGGTCTCGTAAAAGGTAATTTATAAATTTATTCATTATTAACATAAATTATTTTATAATTTGTATAAAAGTTAATAATATGTTATCCAAAAAGTACTCCTACATCCATTTTCATTATAGATGTTCCGTGAAATTTAAAACAACAATTCTATATGACAAATTATTGGGAAAAATCGTCTTTCCATAGATATATGGAAAGACGGGGTTGAAGTAGAATTATCTAAAGGTAAAATATTTTAGTTGCAATATTAAAATTTTATTATGTAATGTATAGTAGTTATAAGTTTAAAATTTGATTTCTACAATCCAATAATTTTATATTGATTTCTTTTAATTTGCAGTTTAAACATAGATTTTTCCATAACTTATTCTTTAAAAGACAGATTCATTCTATATAACCAAACATTTTCAATTATCACGAAACACTAATTTTACTTGATGCGTTCTTCCGTAATTTTTTTTACTTTTTATTTGTTTTAACTAAGGTTCATATTTTCTTATTTGAGTTGAAATTTATGGTTAAAATTTATGGTTGAAATTTAACATCTTATTTTAAACCTCACTTTTTAAAATTTTCATCACACCAATGTGCGTAAATATTCGTACACAGAATCCTAACTCTGGAACGGAGAGGGTATCATAGGGAACGGAGAGTTGTCAAATTAAATTAAATTAAATTAAATTAAATTAAATTACATTAAACAAAACAATTAGAAGTGGAGTCCATCTCTTGAAAGACGATCTTTTCATAAGTTATGGAAAGACCAAGGTTTAAAGTGTAAATTAGAAGAAATGAAGATAAAATTTTCGGATTGCATTAACCGAGTTATAAAATTTATAACTACTACACGTTGCATAATAAAACTTTAATATTGTAACAAAGACCTTTTACTTTTTATTATTCTAATTAAACCACGTATTTTCATAAGACTATTGAAAGACCGTCTATCCATAAAACTATGGAAAGACCATCTTTCCCAAGATTTTGGCTTTGAAGGAGAATGAAGTGGCGGCTTGTATATATATGTAATTTAGTTTTGTTGCTGATCGGAAAAAGACACGAGAGTTTATTTTACTGGGGGAGGCAAACTAATGTTGTTCATTGGGCCACGCGTCGACCCCTTTTTCAAAGTTGGAGGCTTGGATGCAGTAGTTTCTTTAACGTTTTTTTCTTCTTCTTTTAGACTTCAACAATCACGTATTCACGTGAGCAGCTTGAATAAGAAATCAACATCGCAATAATATTGATGAAGCGAACAAAAAAGGGAGGCACCGACGGGTCAACAATACGTGGGTTGGTCGGGGGATTGTCAATCCTAATCCGAGGTGCCAAGTTTTGGAATTATTGGAATTGCGTTTGATGATCGGTCACAACAGTATAATAATCACATGGAAAACACATTTGTCCATTCATGTTTGGTGTATATATCAACTACACAACTTAACCAAAGTTGAGTACGTGAAGTAGTAGTTTCGCTGAATTAAAATCGTTCATCAAATCTAACAAGGCTAACGACAGTTGCGAATCCAAAAAAATTTCAATGGGGTAACCACTAATATATATAATTTTAAAAAAAATATTAATGGTACTTTTTTTAAAATGGGGTAACCAAATACCAATTCCCCCTTTTTTTCCATGGGGTAACCATGGCTACCCCATGCATACACATAGATCCGCCCCTGGCTAACGACGTTGTATTGCCCAGGAAACCACTATTTGCCACAATATGATCCGAGAGAAGGGAGTGCAAGAAACGGATCACGATCACACGATTGAAGACCAATAAATATAAATTGAAAGGAGCATACAAGGTAAGAGGCCTTTAACTCTCAAAATACATGTGCAAGAACAATACAAACTTGAACGCCAAACTTCCTCCCTGAGGGACATTCTTGGGACATTTATAGGTACTTGAAGAGGTTGTGACTCGCCGTGAACTAATTATGGGCACTATAATTACTTGAAAGAAGTTTTCTGCATTAGTGACACCGACTGTGGGGTTCGAATTATCATTTGAGTTTTAATAGTCCCTGGGAAAAGTCAGTGCCCATGCTGGAATTGTTACCCACATAGTCAATGCATGGAGAAAGCAAACGAATCCTACACTCAGAGAGCAAGTAAGTGGGCGTCTAACACAACTACACTAAGAGAACTCCCAACAACAAAATTATGTGGAGGTCCCTTCTGAGTAATAATACTTCCCGAAATTGGCTCATTGAGTCCAGTTTCTTCAAATACCTGCAAAAAGATCCCCGGGGTGGCCCTAATGAGAAAGTTTTGACTACATAGTTTGTCATATTTTGTCCTTATTCATAGAGTCTAGGTTGTGTTATCTGGTCTAAGAAGGGGGATTTGTGGTGAGTGGTGTTTTTCCAGTATTTCTGGAATTGATAACCTTTAGGTGAAGCGTCGTGTGTGTCCAGTGAACTGTTCCGTTCTTGCGACATGGTTATTTTAATGCTAGATTCCGTCGACTAGAACTGACTGAGCTATGCATATACCATATACCTCCCCCCCCAACCACGAAGTTATAGTTAGGAAAGAATGTGGTAGAATTTTTATCAAATTGAATGAAGTGTTTACCGAGGAAAATTTTAGTTAGCGGGCGTATCTATCTTCTGTTTGATAAGACATGATGGTGGGAGCGAAGAAAAAGAATGACTTTGTGGATAAGAATGTATAAGGTAGTATAACGTATAAATGAATGAAAAATGCAGCTATATGGTTGTAGATAAGTAACCCTTTAATTTCGGGTAGTGGTTAGTAGTGACCCTAAAAACAAGGCAGAATTTGAATTATAAATGAAACGTCATGCAGAGTAATCATTATTAAGCTTAAATTTCAAGATAGTATATTTAACGGCTCTGAATTTGAACTGACCCGCATTATTTTATTTCTCGAGAATGTGCATTTTTTAAAAGTAACTTTTTTATTTTGTGATCCTTTGTGTTTATATATAAAAGGTTTTTTGTTTAGTGAGCTTACCATGTATCTGCCGCACTCTTTCATATTTCCGGAGATTGGTCAGTTTCTCAAGGAGAGCGTGTAGTGTGGAAGGTAAATTATTTGTTTAAAGCCTTTAAATTTGAAAACCATAGTGGTTGAGTGTCACGAGTCATCGTTAGCCGCTGTTATTCCTAGTGTCATTGGACCCGAGGCAAGTTATAGTGATGTTCGGGTAAGGGGTAGTCAAGAAAGTAGCGATGGCGATAGTGATATGAGTATGAATGATAAATTACATTGAGAGAGCATCATTCAATTTTAAATGATTGTGAGGTTAAGATACCCATTGATGGTGAGAGGGTGCAAGACCCTCCATTTGGGTTTTTTAGTGTGTATGAGCTTCATCAGTTGTATGGTCTGTCCTTGCCTGTCTCAGATTACATTATGGGCGTGTTAGGGGCTGATGGGGTCTTACCCAGCTTCATCGTCGAGATGTGACTATACTTGTTGCTTTTAGGGAAGTATGTCGTAAGGATAGGAAGGATTTTAGAATGGAGTTGTCTTCTTCATTTTATTAGCTACGTAGAGTGATGCTTACTGAGTCTTGAGTCACTTATTACCCTTCCATGCCAGATTTTCAGGTTGTGCAGGGCATTCCTAGTGATTGTGGTGTTTGGAAGGATAAGTTCATGTTTCTTAGGTGTGCTAGAATTGACTCATTGCCCTCAAGGAATTATAAGGTTTCTATAGATAGGGAAGCACAATGGAAAATTCTCAGAGAACTGACCTCCTATCCAATGAAGATAGGAAAGCCAAGAGGGAATTGAGGTTACACTTGTCATTCTACGTTATTAGTGATACATGTAAATTATGCCAGTCTTGTTTCTAATGTTGTATTGTGCATGCATACTGTCGTCGAACATATCAGTGAAATGATAAAGAGGGGGCTCAAAGTTGAAGGTGAAGGAAAAAGAGGGGCGCTCTAATGAGGAGACAGCGGAAAGTTGATAGCAACCCTTCCTCGAAGACTGATAAGACAAGTATTCGAAGCAATAGGCGCAATACTAATGGAGTAGGAGCTCGTGATAATGAATCCTTAAAAGTGTTGAAGCTTGCTAATCCTTGTGTTTTGGTGACAAAAGGTTCAACGTCCGTTGACACATCGAAGTCTCAGCAAGAGTTGGAAATTGATGTACAAGGATTTGCTGATCTACTAGAGTCTCCTAATGAGGTATTATTATTATTATTTTATGTGTGCTATTATGATGTGTGTTACTTGTGCTAATAAGGGTGTATATATGGATTCGTAGGGAGGCATGGCGTTTTTTGTTCAACTTGTTGTTGATTATGCGGATAAGGTTAGCGTTCTACCTGAGTGATTGGTTTTGCTAGGGGAGTAGTTGGAACAGAGTATAAAGGCTCACGAGGAGCTTGATATGGAATTGGCCAAGGCGTAAAGTCTTTGTCGGGAGAAAGATAATGTTAATAATGCGTAACGTGTTAAGGTTAAGAAGTTGATAAAGGACAGTGCTTCTCATATTGATTATCCTCTTGTGTTGGTTAATAGGCTTGTGAAAACCCAGAGATTTTATGATTTCTTTGTGGATATGTGTACTAAGATAGCGGAAGTTGGGTGGTGCAATTCTTGGTCGAGCATTCGTGAGCAGAACCCTAATTTGAATATCGTTGGGTTGTAGGATGAGCGTGAAATGGACAAATTTATTGTGAAAAAGGTGAAGGACAATGGCCATCCTTTTCGTTTGATCCAGGAACTGGGTAAGATGGCGTCGTTACCATCAGTTAAAGAGTTAGTAAAATGTTGGCTCGATCTTTATCCAGCTAAAGATAGTGTCGAGAATATCAGTGTTTCTATAGAGGTTAACCCTCCGACTAGATTGACTCAAGTTGAGCGGGCTTATAGCAGTTTTAGCGAGTTGAAGAAGGGCAAAGAAGTTGCACCAGACAGTTTTACCGGAGGTTTGGTGGATCAACTAGTAACAAGGTGGGCTACCTTGTAGTTTGATACGTTATTATGTGATGAATTTGTGGTTATGTGTTAAATGGAAATCAGTTGTTTAGTAACTTACCATTGGAAAATGGGTATTAATGAGTTTTTTTTAATGTATTTTAGCAAGGAATGTTTTCCGGGTAGGATACTATGTCGAGGGTGTGCAAGTATGTGGGTGAATGTTTGTTGTTCGGTGGGGATTGTGTGTGGGGTTTTGCCGGCATCGGTGGAGTGGTTGCATAGGTGGGCGAGGAGTATATATGTTCGGTGGAGGGAAAATCTCTTGTTAGACCTAATAACGGTTAGACAAATCATTAAAAATTTTGTTTTAATAACTTTTAATGCTAAATTATAACTATTTATAAATTACAATTCACTTTAAAAACTTTTTCAAAAGTTATAGGAATGTTGTTGCAATAAATGAAAACAAACATCAACTTATCTTATTAGTTACATCAATTATAAAATGATCTCGTCTGACAGTTTGTCGGTTTAAAGAAAAAACTTTATATATAAAGTAGCGATATAATTCCGTAACTTATTAATTAAAATTCAAAGAGTAAACCTTTTATTAATACATGACTTATTCCACCAGAGATTATAATTCGGTGGCTATAGGATAAACTTGAACGATATTTTTAGACAACTTGAACGATTTTTTTTCCTGAAAAAACAACTTGAACGATTTAATATAGAAGAAAAGATGGTCGTCATACACAATTCTTTTAACTAAAAATTTATCAAGCAAACTAATAACTATGGCTATATACATTGAATTTGAATAATTATGATCAATTGCTAGACTTCTTTTATTAAATACTCATCGAAGGAACATAGATTAGTCATAAATATGAATTAATTAGAGACGGGCTCAAAAATAATAACTACTTTATCCGTTCGTTCTCTCTAAAACAACTTTCCCACTTCTCTCTAAAATTCTGGCAACTCTTACTGACCAAAACCGCCACTTTCTAGCCGTTATCTTCCACAACGGTCACTTTCTCACCGGAATTACACCAACTCTCAGACTCCAATGGCGGCTCCTCTGCACGGAGGTTGCCTGCCACCTACGTATGCATCAATTCTCCAATCCAGACCTCTTATCCAATCCCTCCAATCTCCCCGCTCAATCCCAATTCTCAGAACCTCCTATGAGGATGGAAAAGCATGCCTCTTCTCAGACCATGACGTTCAGAGATTATTGGAGCCTCTGAAACTAAACCTAATTGGAAAATTCGCAATCGACAGACTGGGTATGGATATCATTCGCCAATCTTTCTATAGTCTGGGTTTCAAGGGTAATGTGAGAGTAGGTCTTATGGATAATAGACATATTCCCATTAGGTTTTCTATTGAGGAAGATTTTAAATTCTGTTGGATGAGAGGAAAACTTAGAATCTGGGATTCAATTGTTAGATTCCGTAAATGGATCTCAAACATTTCCCCTGATAGAGATGCCTTTTTCGCTCCTGTTTGGATATCGACTTTCAATCCTCCAGCTTTCTACTTTACGAAGAAAGGCACTAGAATTATAATGGAACAATTTGGACACCCAATGATAGAGGATAAACCAACTAAGAAATTCTCATGGCCTTCTGTAATACGCTTATGTGCTCAAATAGACTTAACTCATAATCATCCAGATAGGATAAGACTTGGCTTTGATATAGATAACATATGGTGCAAGGTTGAATACAAATGGAAGCCACAGTAATGCATTAGATGCTCTTTGATAAGCCATCATGATGGACAGTGCAGGAATAATACAAACATGATCAGTATCAGCATCAAAGATAAAGTTGTTAGGAAAAATAAGAGTGTTGCTCCCCCTAGAATGGAATGGAGGAGGGTAAGAATAGACAGCAGATTAGCAGCTCATACCTCAGGACTTTCAGTATCTCAGAAACAGAGAGAAGCTGATATGGGTACAAAAATCAACCATCAATCTGTTCTGACTCAGAATCATTACCAAATGGAGCATCCTATCACTCAAAGTCGAAAATTACAACCCGAGGTCCTCTTTGAGACGCAACAAACAGTACATGACTATCACCATTAGGATATATCCACATAGAATTTCACAGATGAGGAGAAAAAGATGTTCCAATTAATGTCAACAAAATCCAATCTCAAATTTTCCAGAGATGACATTATGATCTACAACCATCCCTCAAAATCTAATCAATTCATTTCTACTCCTAATGATCTATTCCCAGCCAATTCACTTTCTTATTCACAGGGAAATAGATACAATTTTTTGCATATGGATGTTAGAAAGGAAACAGGATCAAGTAAAACTTCAAGTCAATCAGTTTAAAAAACATCACAATCTCATAATACAGGTTCCACATTAGCTTGAAAATCCCAAATTACTTTTAATCTTCTCCAATAAAAAATGTGCATGTTGATTCAAAATCTAATGATGACTCTAACTCTAATGATGATGGAAATGAAGCTGATATACTCTATCATGATGCTATTAAAGAAAGTTTGACTACAAAGAGACTAAAAAGAGACAGAAAAAACTACTTTATTGGAATTAATATGATCCTTAGGTCATCTCTTAGAAGCAGATACTCAAATGATTAAGCACCAGAATATAACTAATGTTCTTATCTAGAATATAAGAGGATATGGCACTGTCATACATAGATTAAATAATCTAATTAGAATCCATAAAATAGACATCCTAGGATTAATTGAACCAATGCACCCCAATTCAGATATAAAAAACCCTAGCATGACCTTAAGCTTCAAAATTTGTAATGCATGTAACAATAACAAAAATATGGTTAATGTGAAATAATAAACTGAATATCTCTAACATAACGCATAACCAATAATTTTTAGGATGCACCATCACAGATAGCATCACAAATGAAACCTGGACTGCAGTCATCATCTATGCTCAACAAACTAGGAACCTTAGAAAAATCTTATGGTCAGATTTAAATAGCCAACAGGCTGCTCCAACCATTTATATAGATGACTTTAATACTATTAACGATCTAACAGAATATAAGGGTAGGAAAATCCCCCAGAGGGTAGCATATCAGACTTCAGAAATTTCATAAATGACCTAAATCTTTTAGAGATACAAATTGTAGGCTCACAATTCACATGGTCATATAACAGATTTGGAGACCCACTTTTTAAGAGACTAGACAGAGGGTTAGCAAATCAAGATTGGTTTAAAATATTCACCAACTATTCCATACAGATTTTAAATAAGGCAGGTTCTGACAATTCCCCAATGTTTCTAACAATGCTTAATAACAAAATCTCCCACCCCAGACCTTTTAGATTCTAGGATATGTTGAGAAATAGACCTGACTCTATGGAAGTAATTAATAATTATTGAAATAAACGAGCTACTGGTTCTCCATTGTCAATTTTAATTACAAAACTTAAAATAACAATAAAAGAATGGAATAAATCTCATTTTGGTGATATATTTAAAAACCTAAAAGAAGCAGAAGATAGGGTAAGCCTTGTAGAGGAAGTTTATCATATTTCCCCTACTGAGCAATCACACATTGAGCTTAAAAACAAACAGTAATTCTAACTAGGGCAACCAAAGAACATGAGTTATATTGGAAACAAAAGTCTAGGATTAAATGGCTTCGGGAAGGAGACTCCAACACTGCTTATTTTCATAAAACATGCACAGAAAGAATAGCTAACATGAACATTAACAAAATTAAAACACAAGATGGAAACTGGATTTCTGATCCTCAAGCCATTCAAACTGAGGGGTTAATTTTATTTTTTCAAAACTTGCTAATAGAATCTACTAATGACATCACGAGAGAATATGCAAAAAGTTTCCTTGAGAACATTCCCACACTGATTGATGTGCATGATAACCTAGATTTAATCAAACACATAACTGAGGAAGAGTTAAAAATGTTGTTTTTGATTTAGGTAGAAATGTTGCTCATCGTCCTGATGGTTTTACTGGTATTTTCTTTACGTATAGCTGGAATATAATAAAAAATAACATGTTTAAAGCTTGTAACCAAATCATCAATGACACTAGCATCCCTAAGAGCATAGCCTCAACCTGGATAACTTTAATCCCTAAAAAGAAAAATCCATCTAACTTCTCAGAATATAGGCCAATTAGTCTCTCCAATTTCACTAATAAAATTTTCTCAAAAATAATGATGGGAAGGCTAAAACCTAAAATGGACAAGATAATTTCACATGAGCAATCTGCATTCATGCAAGGTAGAGAGATCTCTGATAATATTATATA